>JANPWX010000374.1:467602-498694 GCA_024734555.1 Trochalopteron elliotii
CCCCCAAACTGCATCCCTCATCCCCGCATCCTGCATCCCCCAAACTGCATCCCTCATCCCCGCATCCTGCATCCCCCAAACTGCATCACTCATCGCCGCATCCCCGCACCCTGTATCCCCCCATCCCCGCATCTCCTCATCCCGCACCCCTGTGTCCCTTATCCCAGCCCGTGTCACATCCCGTGTCCCAGCTCGGCTCCAGCACCCGCGGCCCTGACTGAGCTGTTTCGATGCAGGACAGATTTCTGATACGTTTGTTTTCCTTTTCCTGCTGTTGCTGCCTCCCCAAGTGGCCTCAGGCGAGGAGGAGCCACCGGACGGGTCAGAGCTGGGGCCATCTGGTTCAGGAGTTTTTGTGACCAGTGCCCAGGGCAAGATGGAGAAAAGGGAGGCTAAGAAATGCCAGAGTGGGCATTTATTAGAAGTGGAAAATAAAACTCTTGCTTTTGTGCAACATTTTCCTCACTTTCCATTCTCCAGCAAAGGAGCTGTCCCCTCCACGAGAATAAGGTGACAGGCTGACTTGGCAATAATTTCACACAAGAGTTGAGCTGTCCCCAGGGAGGATGGAGAGGTGGTCAGTTCTATGCTGAGTTGGTGGGTGTTGGATTGGGCCCAGTGTGAATTCGACTTGCAAGTATTTGCAATCCAGGTGAATGTTGAAGAGAATATGGTGGGAGAGAAGGAGAATTTCACCAAAAGAAAGCTTAGGTCTCCTCAGGCGGAAGACCCTGCTACACTTGTAAAACAGCCACCAAAACTCTGTTAGGTATTCAAAATACTGAATTGCTGTTTTGGAAAGACTTGCCTTGAGAATTAGAGCTCAATTTAAAAGAAAAAACAAGCATGAAACAATGGTACAGGTGTTGCCACCCCTTTCACACTCTGGCTCTTCTCTCTGCCACTCCTGCCAAGAGGGAAGGTGCTACCTCAGAGAGGGTACCTAAGGATTGCAGGGAGAGGGATGTGGAAGTACCCCTGACAAATGACAGAATCAGAATATTCTGAGTTGGAAGAGACCCACAGGGATCATTGAGTCCAGGTCTTAAGTGAATGGCCATGCAGGGATCAAAGTCACAACCTGGAGCAGAGAAGTTAACTGGCCTGACATCCCTGGCTGCAAGGAGCTTTATCAGGGGCTGTTTCCAAGCCAGGTAATATCCACTAAAGACAGTCAAATCTCACATGCTTTCTTGCACCACTCCTCACTTTAAATGAAGTAGTTTGGGAAAAATTGATGTGGCCAGCACCCTTTTCCAAGGGTGTTTGGACAATACTGAGGTGAAAGGGACAGGTTACTCACCTTGTGACAGAATATCTCTACCTGACTCCACTATAAACCAGGTTACCCAACCCGTACATTTCACAGCCTGAAGGGCCAAACACAACATTTCATCACTGCTTGTCACATAAGAGACACACGCCATCTTTTACACCTCACTCAAGATAGCTGAAGCTCATGCTAAGCCTTGTGTGCACACTCAAGAGCACTGGATGAAAAGACCTTTCTAAAATCCATCTTGACGCTTGGAAACTCAAAATTTTGTAGCAAACTGAAAATTCACATTTGCTTCTCCCCTGTTCTCTTCTTGCAGAGCCCCCCGGTCAGAGTCCCCTGCTTCAAGAGGGGCTCTGAAGGTCTCACCATCAGCTTTGGAAATAAAACACACTCAGTGTTTCTTTCCTAACTGTGATGCCTGCTGACCTCTTCTCTCATGTAACATAAAACTTTCACACTTCAGCTTCTCTGGGTTTCTTAAAGTAACACTTGGAAACACAAACCAGTCAACACCTCGGGGAGCCAGGGCACTTGGCTGAGGCACTGCCCTGCTGCTAAGCCAGAGGCAGGAGTCAGAGGACCAGACAACAGAGACCTGGGAAAAGTGCAGGTAAAGGGCTCCATGATAGGCAAGAGAATCCACCGGCCATTGCTGCTTCTCCCAAACACCTTTCAGGTCACCACAGTCAAGCTTTTCACCTCCTCTACACCTCCCACTCCTGTCCAATATTTTGCCTGTCTGTTTCCTCAGCTGCCTTCTGAAGACAATCCTAAAATTCATCAATAACAACAGTGGCAGAGCTGCATCTGACATTTGCTGAGCAGAGAGAACCTAACTGGAGAAGATCTTGGAAAGTGAGTGTCCTTACATGCAGTACTTGCTCATAGGAGAAATGAGACTGAGCTCCAGCTTATCTGGGCTCTGGTCAAAGCACCACTGCCACAGAACCCAACCATGACAAGTTCCTTTGCAGTGTGGAAATTGCCAACCACATTTGATTTTGGGGGAAACAGGACCAAAAACATTGATTGCTCTGGATTTCTGTTTCCTGGCACTTTCCAATACATTTCACACTGAGCTGTATTCCTGGTGTTTAAAAGTGTGATAAAGCCATATGCTCAGTGGGAAGAGATTCCTTTGCCCTTCCCTGTTCTTGAGGGGCAGCTGGGGCTGCTCTGTCTCTCCCAGTTGGGATGGGGTTTTGTGGATCACGGGGCAGCACAGGGAGTGATGGCCAGGTCAGGGAGCTGCCATCAGCACACACTCACAGCATGCACAGCAGGAACTGAATATTGATTCCCAGCAAGTATTGCATCACCAAACTCATTTGTGCTTTTCCCTTTGTCCCACGAAGCCTGAACTGCAGCTCAAATCCCAGAATGCCCCTTATTGGCATTTCTTACTGCAGTGAAAGTGCAGTTTTGTTCTGAAAAGGAGCTCTAGAAATGGTATTATTGGGTTCCACATTTACTGTATCTTAGTGACTTCCCAGAAAATTGCCTTAGCCTGAACACAAAGGAGTCTCTCTTTAGTTGCAAATTAAACCTGAGATCTAAAAGTGACTTTGGTTCTGTTGCCACCAGGAAGAAAGACTCTGCAACTGCAGCTTTGCTAATTTTTCTGTCAATTACTGCAAATTAATTTGCTCGTATTTATTTATTGCTGTGCTATCAAAATTGCACTCAGAGCTTTGCAACACCCCAATAACCACAGCTTTGCTGTGGAATTTTCAGCTTTCTTTTGGTTTGCTCAAACACAACTCTATCTGCTGATCCTGCAAGGGAGGCAAAGGAGGTCAGGGCCAAATCCAGCATCCACCAGACTGGCAGGAATGTGTGTTGAATCTGACCTTTGGCAGGTTGTGAAGGAAGTGTTAGTTTTATCAAAGTTGGGAGGTTTTTTCTTTGTTTGTTTTGGTTTGGTTTTTGGGGGTTTTTTGTTTGTTTTTGTTTTTTTTTTTTGCCCTGAGATCCCATGATTTTAAATGGGGAGAAATCAAATTTACAAGCAACCTCCCTTAGCCAAAAGATCTTCTTTCTTTTACTGTAATTAGGCAAGCCCTGCCAGGTGAACTCAGGTGAGCAGTATATAAACCCCGTTAATACAATAACGACACGTGTGATTGTGTGTAATGTGGCAGGCAATTGTACACTAAACAGGAGCATTAGTGGCCACTGCACATGATAACTCACTGTGACACCTCTTATTTTCCACTGTACAGAAAGACAGAAAACAGAATAATATCCTGCCCCGTGTTTTACAAAAAGGCTTGTCATTAAAGAAGTGTAATTTTCTATTCCAATCTCGACAGACAGTTCTTTTGCATAAAATATTCTCCTGCTCTCTGCCCCTTATTCCCCAAGGCTTGTTTCCCAAAAGCCATCAGTCCCCTTCAGAACAACTTCCTCCAGAGGAACGAGGTGCTCCAATTCACCTAAAATTCAGGGATATCAAGTCTGACAGCTCCACATGCTGAACTCCTGGTCTAAAATGCCCTCTGCTTTTCAGACTCCCAACAGCTGAACTCTTCATCGAGCAATTCGAGTTGTTTGCATATCAGAAAACAATCAGTGTACATCAAGTAAAATATCACTATAGATTTCTTTCCACTAAAACCTATGTATTTTTGTATAAATGAATCAGTTATAAAATGTATCAAGCCTGCCAAATAAACATTTTATTATGTATAGCTGTAATACTAAAGTTATTCATCATCTTACAGGGAAGAACTGATTTATAGGAAATATCTAGTCTTTTATGTTTTTATAGAGTGGTTGAAATATTTTGCACAAAATGCTCTTAATTTAAAAAAAAATCGCCTTTTCTCCCTGAAACAAAGTTTGTCGTTAAAAATTGTTAACTTAATTAACATAATACATTTTCCTTGGCATTCCCAATGCCTGTTTCTGCTGATATTGTTATTAAAGATTTGATCACAATGATGTTTCAAATTATTTTAAAATTTGTTTTCAAAATCCTGTCTTTTCTTCCAGGAAAGTCCTAATAAAAAAATGAAAGTGAAACTTGAAAAAGGATTCTGGAAAAGGTCTGGAGATTTTTTTGAACATATTGCAGAAAGATATTTTTTAAAGAGTTGAAGTGTAAAATAACTACATATTCAGTACTAGAGAGGAGACAATGTACAACTCTTTATGGTATTTTCTTAAAATGGTTTCTTTAGTTTTGAGCAGCTTTCTGCATTTCTGTTTCTGGGGAAAGCATGATTTGTTAGAACTTTTCAGATCATCCATCATTTAATATTCTATCACCTTTTACAACACCAAAGCTTGGCTGGATTACCAGGACTGAGAAAACACAAACACATTTCTAGAATAGATGTGTGTATTTTAGTGCACATTACAGGTGTGCACGCAGAAGAGTGTTACCTGGGAAAGGTGTCCCTATAACATACACCTATACAATCTACTCTCTGTAAAGTAATGCTTACTCAGAGATAATTGTGTATAGGAGGGACAGAGGCAAAATCCTTCATCTCTGTGCAATTTTGTGAGCCAGGGCTTTGCAAAATGGAAGTTCAATAGAGCCACCCTGGCTGGAGCACAATTCTTATCTCGCTGGTGGCTCTCACAAGGGAAGATATGAAAGTCTCATTCTTTCATAAGAGAGCTGCATGGAATTGAGGATTGTATGGTGCTGGGGAGACTCACTGTATAATGTCAGAAATTGCTAGACATTTGAAGACAGAAATGTCTTTCTCCTTTGAGTATTGCATCCTAAAGTGCCAGCCAGAAATGATTTATACATGCTCCTCCTTATTATGGACTACACATAATAAGGGCATGATAGAAATCGTATCTGCATAGATTCAGGCAGTTCCAGGAGATCTGCTGCCAGTTTTGTTTGACAAGACACTCAATCAAGTGAAAAGGTTCAAAATATTTCAGGAGGAACCTCCTGCATTTTTAAGACCCGATATTTGTATCCACATAACAGAAATCCTAAATGAGAGCAACATTAGCCTGTATTCACCCCAAGTTGCATTTTGCAAAGAGGAAAATATTTTGAGCGTGGCTGCCAGCATCTTAAAATAAATATTTTATTCATTTCATAATTTCAATAAGATCCAAGACATTCCTGTTTCTTTTTTTCCTTCAATGGAAAAATGTGAAACAGGATAATAATGTGCTGGGGAAAGAATCTCAGAACCCTTTTTATATATTATTTTATTAATTGGGCTGAGGGAGTTCCATTATACTCCTTATTGCCTCTACAGCTCTCTTCAAATCCTACTTGATCTTTGAAATGCAGGTCATTTTCCAAAGAAGCAGATGCATAAAGAAAAACAGAGCACTTGTGAGGATTTTATGCAGACAGAAATTATAGTGATGGGAATTGACATTCCTTAGAGTGCCTCAGATTTTCCATGGAATGTTCCACTGCTCCCATCGAGGCCCAGTTCATCCAAGCTTGAGCAATCCCATTACAGTGAGTAAAACTACTCAAAGGAGTAAAGCTCCACAGGACTTGCCTCTGACAGGCAAGGAAGGAGGGCAGATCTTGACCTTAAAAACCCAAAAGCAGCTCAGCCTGAGGGATTGGCTTGGCTGTCGTTCATAGAGCTAAACTTCCCCACCACCTCCCACATCTTGAAAATCCATGGACATGCAAGTCATTAGGCTGCTCCTAGAAAAGCTCTTTTTCTGAGACAATATCGTGCAGCAAAATCTGAGTCATGTGTAGGCCAAGAGGCTGTGCCAGAGCAAAGCACTGAGGAGTAAAACATTCACTCTTCCAGCACTTACTGCACTGACAGCTTGATAAAGTGGTTCAAGGCATAATGTTCAAACAGAGGGAGAAAAAAAAAATTAAAAATGTAATAATAAAGTTAAATGTAACTGTTTTAAAGTATAATTCTTTGGAGAGCTCAGTTTTATGTTGGGCCGGCATTTGAAGCTGCACTAGTCATTATTAACGGGAAGCACAGATAGAGGAGATTTAAATCACTAAAGTAATAAAATCTGAACGAGGGCTAGCACCTTGAAAGGCTCTTGGAGAGAAGATTGCATACAAATGCAATTAAAACGATGCTTATAAAATACTAAGATGTTAATTGGGTTTAGTCCCAGAAGCCCCAGCAGTACAGTATGTCAGAAGTTAGCTGGTTTGAAGTTTAAAAAGAGTGGTTTAATTTGTACACCTTGTCCTAATTACGAAGCTTTCTGCAGCCTGTGTATCGGCATGGTTTATTGTAGCTTAGAGCTTTGTAAAACAAACACACACCAGTTAATTGGGTTATTGCAATGGAAAATTGGGCTGCAGGACTGAAACCCTCCTTGCTAGTGTTTTTTTACAGCTTGTAATGAACGCTCCAGCAATGTCAGGATAGACTGATTTGTAAGGTGTGCAGTTTACAACTTGGTTATACCGCTGGTCCGAAAAATAGGTGATACAGTGAAAACAAAGACTAGCACGATATAATGTTGCTGAGCTGGTGGGTTGAAGCCCCAGCTGGCTTATTTATATCTTGCAATCCCCCCAAATACTCCAGCAGGTCTGAACTCTACATTCCCACATTTGAGAAAGGACCATAATAAGGCAGGGAGAGAATACCATGGTTGTTCGAGGAGCCCATGGAGGTTGTGAGCACCTGCTGGGGGTCCTGTGAGGTCGTGTGTTTTTCCTCATAATCAGTAAATAAATACTTAGAATAAGAACAGAGTAATACAGAGAAAGGGGCAGAATGGGAGATGTTGCTGTTCAAGATTTGCTTGAGCCTACTCACCTTGGAGTTCATTTGTGCCATTCAGCTGATACTTCTTTGCATGAAGGACATTTCACTTTCCAAATGAAAATGTAGCCTCTCCCCTCCTGTTCTGCTTCAGTCCAAACTCCACAGAGCTGGAGATCTCAGAACACAAAGTCCTTAATATACACAGGAAAGTAAGATAGTATCATTGTATCATTACCACTGGTTATGTTTGATGGCAAATAGGTGTTTAGAAAATCCACATGATCACTGGGAATTCCAGGTTTCCAGGTGGACCCTTCCCACCTGTCCCAGTAAGCAGCCTGTCCACACAGCTCTCACTTGCCTTCAAAGCTTGCAGAGCCCTGCATTTTCCAGTCTGGAGTAGCTGCCACCCCAACTGCTGCATTTCCATGCTACTTAAGGTACATCAGGGCATAATCTCACCTCGTTGAAGAGGGGATTTACATGTACAGCATTTATAGGCAATACACTTATATCTCACAGCCCAACACAGAGTGAAAATATAATTATCATAACCATTGCCACATTGCAGGAGGCTTGGGCACTCTGAGGCATAAGTCTAATTAGCTCTAAGCTGCAGAAGATTTGAGGGTGGTAGTTTCTTTTTGACTTACTGCTCAGTGTTTGGTCTGAATATTCAAACGTATTGCTGCCTTTTAAAATAGCTCCTTCATGGCTCACTGTGTCATGTCAAAACTCCCTTATCTTGGTGACTTTTCGTAGAGGTCCCTGCAGTCACATTAAGATACATTTTTAGCCTGTTCTGTTGATCTCTCTGTTCTGGCTTCATTGTTTATAAATGCTGAAGACCAGTGCTGCAATGGTAACACTTTTATTTTTTATTCACCAGGATTTGCAAACACTGAAGTTACGTAACACTAAAAGGAGACTTACATGCACTATTTCCAGATAAATGCATTTTCTGTGTGCTGAATTCACTTCAAAAGTTTATGATATTTGCAAAAATGGCAGCTCAGGTCCTTATCACACAGGTCTGCCAGCTTTCATTGTGTGCAGTGTTCCCCATAGTTGGGAACAGTCACTCTGGGTTTCCTGTGCAGCCAAAGAAGAGAGAGATGTCCTGCCAGGACACAATTAAGATTACAGGTGGATTGAATGATGCTCAAGAAAGCCTATTTCTATTCACTGAGATGAGAAATTTTTCCCTCCTTCTCCTAGGGACCTAGCTGATGTACCTAGAATCCCCTTTACAAAGTATTGATTTTAGGATGTTAGATCCATAACAATAATGGGGTAAAAGCCCAAGTCTGTAGGAGCAGCTATCATAGAACAATTTCTTTTAAAGGATCTCTGAGAGCCAAATACCTGTAAACCGGTTTTTATAGAAAGCCAAGACTCAGGGTCCTTTTTCAGTTTCACTCTCTCTACAGAATGAAGGGTTTGAATAAGAAATAATGAGCAAGACCTTCAAGGTTTAGGCTTTCCTGTACTAAGAGGCACCACAGGATTCCCAGCAGCTGCTGACAGCCACTAGCACAGCTCAAGTGGGCTGCACATTATGCCAAGTGCTCCTAATGCCACTTGAACCCTGAAGTGCATCTCCAACCACAAATAATCTGCTGTCTCAAGAGCCTGCAAACAAGCTTAACTCCTGGGCTTGATGGGGGGGGTCTTTTTGCTGCTCCTAAGGTTGCATCTTCACATTACAGCCAAATCAGTTGACTGGAAAGCCTCTGCCAAAATGGAGATCCCACCACAGCCTCTATCTCCAGCCACATGCCTCTGTGTGTCCCTTCCCTGGTGGATGTATTCATCACATGGTCACTGGACAGCTCAGGCATCAGGCTGACTTGCAAAATAAATGAATGTTTTCTGTGCTGGAGCAGTCATTTAAGTCGACTCATTCCATAAGGACACCAGCCCCTAGAAGTTTCATCCCTTGGACATTGAGTCATTCCATTAAAAACAGGGAATTTGCGACAAAAATAATCTTAATTTTTTCCCAAATCTGTTTTGGCCAAAGAGTCGAGAGTTGGAGAGAATGTGATGATGGAGGATTGAATGGAAAATTCTCAGCAAGCAGTTTCCAGTGTGCTGATGACTTCTTGTAAATGCATTGACAATTTGGAAACTGAAACCATCCATTAAGTCATTGGGCTGCTTTTCTGCTGAGGTTGCCTTCCAAAAGAGTGCACTCCTGACCCCCTCCAGTCCTGCTCCCCTCTCAATCCAAGTATCCCCCCCAGGCTCAGCATTCAAGAGTAATGCTCCTACAGACATGATGAGTTTCTGCATTCAAAAGTAAACTTTGGCCTCTCCTTTTCCTTCCTGGGAGTGTTGGCCAACCCTGTTGCATCAGTGATGGTGTGAACTCCCAGAAAATTCCCTCTGCTGTGGCACCACTGCCATTTCCATCTCAGTCTGGCTCCTCCAGAGGTGCTGCCAGCCCGCTTTGTTCCCCTCACTGTTCTGGAAAAGGGAGATAAGTGACACACTCCAGCTTGCTGAGGGCTTTGGGAAAGTCATTGTGCTGGAGGAACTGTAGGAGAAGTCTCCTTGGGAATAGCAGCTCATATTTAACCTCCCCTAGATCATGTCAATGTGAGTCTGGAGAGAAAAGGTCTTTCATTTTTCTTCCTCGGTAAGCTACCATATGCACCTCATCCCCCACTTAAGCTAAGAGATTGATGGCTAAATTGCTTAACCCTGGTGTTTTTAATTAATTAGGTCTACTTCATAGAAGGTTTAATACAGTAGTTTAATTTAGACTTTGCTCAGTGCATGATATAAAATCCAGATTTATTATTATTTTTTATCAATTTTTATTTTTATATGATTCCATCATATAAAAAGACTAGTGTATGTTATAGACTTTAAAAAGTGATTCCCTGTAGGTATTGTAAAATACAGGGTCTATTATATGATAGTAGTGTGTTTATAGCTGAGGTTTGCTGCATTGTTCAGGAATCCCTTCAAAGATGACTTACAGAAAAGACATTTTATTCCATAAAATAGTAAGGGAATGTACCTGTTCTTTCTAAATATCTTCTTACAGTGCTTTTAGATAATACTGAAGTGTATGGGATAACCACTGCTTTGAGAAACTCAGCACTAAAAAGAAAAATACTTTGAATCTTTAGAGAAAAAAGGCACAACAGTTTGTTGATAGCTCTTTCGTAAAAGACCTGCAGAGCAGTAATCTGGTGAAATCCACCATTACTCTTGGTTAATGAGCAATTTGTTAGTTAACAGATGTTGTTATTAACATGAGAGGTACCTGGTTTATAACAGCAATACTTAATCATGGTGTGGGGTGGCAGAATCATTCATGGGAGCCAGTGCAGTGGCACTGTGGCAACTGTAAGTGCTGCCATGTGGGAACACAAGGTGAAGGGGTCACACATCTACCCTGGTGCACGTGTTTGTGCTCCATTTGGGGGGATTCTGGTGCGCTTTGCAAAATTGAAGCAAAAGTCACTCTAGAAGAAATGCATGGACATAATTTTAGTCAGAGAGTGTGTTATACTATTTTGATTTTATCAGTCATATTCTGTTGTGTAAATCTGGCCCCATGGAAATGTGTAGAAGATCCTGAGGTGCTGAGATGACCCAGGAATGGAGGTCACACAAGGACCTCACCTATCCAACAGATAATCAACAGGTCCCTGTTTCTATAATGTGACACTGCCAGAGACTTCCAAAAAGTTGGGGGAAATTTCCCTTTTTTGCAGCACTCAGTTTCCAGAGCCTATGTTTTCAGATGATTGGTTTTTGTGGAGAGTCACACAGCTTTGGCCCAGGTTTATTTCCCAGTATTCCAGCTGTTAGGTAAGTACTCAAAATCTTTGTCCTCTCCCTTGAATTTTTTCCCAAGAAGCCCAGGCAGTTAACTTTTTTTTTCCTGAGGAAATAACACCAGAATATTGCTCTTATTTTCCCAGAGTGATAAAGAAATACAAGGGCACTTATGACTCTTATGAGGGAAACAGAGCAGAATGAACACACCAAGGGACTCTCACAATGCCTCTCAGCTGCCAGCTCAAAGCAGGATCAGGCCATGTCATGAGGAAACCCTACTAAATTAAACCAGCAAAACAAACAGGCACCTTCTAAATAATAACCTGACTTTCTAGATGAAGAGTTATGTCTGGAAAGTCTTAAGGTTTTTATGCTAAGTTTAAATGCTTCAAAGTGCACAGCCACTCCAAAACACAAGCAGTGACCACACTTCATAAGAAAATAATGTCTTGACACTGCCTGTAAACCCATTATAAAAATTCTACCTAGGACGACACTAAAAAAGGAAATTTGGATACTTCATGTCACCAGATTTAAAATCATGAGAGTAGCAAGCAGGCAGGAAGGATTCAGCTACACTTGATGCTTTTTGCTTCCAGTTCACCAAACATTTCCTCCTTCCTGTCAGTGTCTGTCTGACCTGAGCAGATCTTCCAGCCAGACAACCTCCATTCCTGAGACAATCCTCAGTCCCTGCACAGGCTGCTCTAAAAGTGATGGCAGCTTAAGGCAGGTTATTGATAAACTGAAGACATCAGAGCCCCTGGTACCATGACCACCCAGCAGCACTCCAGCAGCAGCTGCACAACAGACGAGGAGGACTTGGAGAGAAGTCATTGCTCAGTAGAACCTTTCTGGATTCCTCAGGGGGAAACCATGTAGCTGCCCAATGGTCAGTCCTTCCAGAAAAGACAGTAGATTCCAAGGATGAAAAAGAGCTCCAGATCTTCAAGTTAGCAGCCCAAGAGTATCCCTCAGCAAAGCAAGAAGAGTGGGGAAAGAAGAGCAGGTTTTGTTTCTAACCCTTTCCTAGGTAGTGTCAACTCAAAGCAAGAACCCTCAGTATTTATCATGCAAATGTATTCAGGCAGGGCAGTTGACAATAAAGGCACAGCAATATGTGGTTTGACAAAAAGATCTATTAGAAGAAGGAAAAAAGTGCAGGTTAAAAGGTAAGCTTGTGGCTTAGATCCAAATCAGCATATTGACTCAGCTTTACAGATCCCCAGCCCAAAATGAATTCCACACAATAACTAAGCAGTTGCCTTCCAAAGGTGTTAAGCCTATTTGCGCTGTGTTTGTTTTGGAATGGCCAATAAAACAGCTTTAGATGATGTCAAACAGTGCTTAGCCCATACAGAGGGAGACAGCTGCTCAGATAAATACTCAAGCCCCAAACCATGTTCTGTTTTATAAGTCGTCAAAAGCTCTTTGAAAATCTGCTTGATACGTAGCTGGGAGCTAATGCGACTTCCTCACACCTGCCAAAGCACTCTGGGCAGGTCAGGAGCAGGCAGTAAACTCCCCCACTGCTCTGAGCTTGTGCTATTATTTCTTCTTAGGAATATTATAGAGCCTTCTCCTATCTTTCTAAATGGCAAACTCCATATGACACAGTGCCCAAGATCAGGTGCTGCCACATAAAATTTGCAGAGTCACAAGCATCTACCACCAAAGCTGCCCAAATGCACTTCCCATCATTTTACTTGAGACAAATGCTATTGCCAGGCCAGTCCTCATATAGTTCCTTCTCTCTGTATATACCCTTTTCTCCATTTCTCTCTTTCACCTATAAATAAAACCCCTCAGACTTGAACTGTGCCTTTAGCCTTGGGTTTTCAGAAAAATGTAAACTGCATTTTAGGTATAATTTATGAAAAGCACTGTGTAAACTCTGAAGAGAGAATCATCCCAGTGGTTTTGGGATGAGAGAAGGCTCCAGTCCTTATCCATGTTACACTGGTGTCAGTTAGGAGTAATTCCATAAAAACCAAGGAGGTAATCCGAGTAAAGAGCTGAAGGTGCTCTGTGGTCCCACATTCAGTCCCAGTGACCATATACAGCCCTAAGTGGTTAAGAAAATGCTCCATGTGCCAAGCAAAACATAGGAGGTGCTTTAGAGCCTAACAGCACTTACATTTAAAATCCCAAGCCCTGGTGTAGAACCAGTCAGTGGCAGAAATAAGAACTCAGTGGGACAAGTCCTGGTGTCCTGTTTATCTTTGCTGTGAATCAGGAAAAGGGAGGGAGGGCAAGGAGCACGTTGCTGAATTGGTGTTGTGTTTCTGTCAGACAGGGCTGAGCCAGACTAATGTACCACCCACAGCAACATTCTCCTGGGCACAGAAGAAGGAAAAGCTGCCAAGAGATGTTTGAGAAAAAATATCTATGGGTGGGCTTCCTGCAAATGCTTGATTCCAACATACCAGCCTGAGTCCTTCCTTGGAAGACAGAGCTGCAGTTCTGGGCATCACATACACAATTTTGATCCCATTTGTGCTCTGTGTTGCTGGTTAGGAGGGGTGGCTGGTTAATAGAACTTTGTACAGATTCGTGTCCCTGCCTTCGCTTCAGGGGACTTGAACAAATGCTTCAAAAAAAAAAAAGCCCCAAAGCAGCAAAGTGGAAAAAATCAAAGGAAAAGACCAGTACATCCTTTGTCCATAGTGGTCTCTGTTCTATGACTTATCCAAAGTGTGGATCAGAACTGCTAGGATTCCTCAGAGTCACTGAAAACCAACACAGTTACTTCCTTCTGAAATGTTGATGAGGAGTTGAAACTTTCAGAGAAGGTGAAAATTAAGGCAGATTGTTTGATGGCAATAATGGTTTCTTCAATGCAACGTGATCATTTGCTTTTTAGAAAGAGGAAAGAAGGGATAACATGGGCAACACCAATCAAACCATTCACAATGGCCATAAGAGATGGAGCTGAGGCCTTCAAGTACTACAAAGAAGCCAAGTAGGGTAAGGAGAAAGATGACAAGAAGTTGGATACAAGTGCAAAATTATTTCCTTTCCATTCAACATAATAATAGACCTACAGCTGACCTTGAAACTTCCAAAAGGTGCCCTTGTATTGAGGCCTGGAAACAGTAGAAACAGCAGAGGCCTTCTGATCTCTAGGAACTTCACTCACTCACTGAACTTTTGAGCTGTCATTTCCAATAAACTTGGCTACAGATGAACCAGAACTTTTTTTTTTTTAAAGGAAGACTATTCATAGTTTGAAAAAAGAATTGTGGGGATTTTTTCCCTTTGTCGTTCCATTTGACGTCCAAAAAAACTACAATGTCCTTGTGGAGTAGAAAGTGAAATAGATGGAAGAGGAAAAGCAGTAAGAATAATGTTACAATGAAACCACAAGCAACAGAAGAGGAAATGTTAAAGACCCCAAACCCAAAGAGAAAAATCAAGCTAAGAGCACGTCTTTAAAGCAAGTGAGACCCAAATGTGCTTAGGGAAATTAAGCGATTCCCTATACGAGCCACTTTCTCATTTTAAAATGGGCTGATAATGATTAGCAACCAGCATATTAAATGAATATCTCTTTCTACTATCAAAAGTTTTAACTTGCCTGTACCAGACTTGACTCCTAAACCCAAGCAGCTCAGGAAGGTGACCTGAGATGACAGCAGAGGATGACACGCTATTGACTACAGTGAAGAAGTAGGAGGAACGATTGTGCCTATCAATTATTAAACAGAAAGAAAGGAAGGACCTGGTGAATAACTAATACATGGAAGGTTCCACCTCTGTGCTCCTTGCAGACTTTGATAGCCTGGATTTATAAGAAGAGGAAGCTTTACTCTAGGAAAAAAAATCAGAAGTGTTAAATGATCAAATGGTTTCTCTTTAATTAAATAGTCATAAAAAACGTCTTTGCTGACAACCTGACGTAAAGCAATGTAATCTTTGGGGTACTAGGCAAATGTTCCCCACATTACTCAGATTGCAGAGCACAGGGTTAGACAGCAATTATACTAAAGACTAAATCCCTGAGTCACTTAAAACCTCCACAAAATGCTTGGTGGCACTGTTAATGTAGCCAGTTAGGAAAATCTTGGCTGATGAATGGGAAGAGAAACAGAACAGCAATAAATTCTTATGTCTACTCTGTAATCAATAGATTTGTCTTGTACTTTGTTCAAGCTGGGTGCTTTTCACCTCGTGCAGAGAAGCAAGCAAAATTCAGGTTACATTTAAGTTTGTGTGAGCCAAAGCTTTCCAAAGCTTCCCAAATATTCCTTAGTTGTTCCCATGAGTTCTGTACATGGATTTTCATTTTCGAGCAGAGAAGGATTGCAATTTTTAACTTGTTTCAATCGTGCTCCCACTTCCTGTCATTCTGTGCCTACTGCATCTTGTATATTGACCATTCTGATGTCGCAGAGATTTACAAGCAGAACTACCTTGCTGAAGCCCTTTAGGTCCCAGAAATAGAAAGAACCTTGCCAGAGGTAGATGCATGCATGAAATGAGATAGCATATTCTACATCTGATAAAGCTTCCTTGCCTTAGCTGCCTGAAAATCATTACCTGCATCTATTTCTGTAACATGTATTGATCAAAAAAATGCGTATTTCCTACTGGCTCTCAAACCCCAAAGTTTTTAGCCAGATATGATCTGAACTGACATGTCTACCAAAATGGTGATATGCTACAAGAAAAGCAAAGAAAAAAACCCTCCCTCAACTGATCCCTCTTACAACAGAATAAGCAGCAAATGGCAGCAAATCTATTTTCTTTAACTCCTGATCCACTTTTAAGAATAGAAGTACAATTTGCCTAATGACCTTTGTAAAAAAGAAGCGAAAAAAAGGTTTCTAGGCTTCATTACATTGAAAGTAATTCACAACAAATCCACTGACTCCTGTGGCATTACCTCAGCCTTACACCACTGCATCCAGAACTCCCTCAGCATCAAGGGAGCTGCAGCAGGTTTCCTTTGCTGCCTTAGATCCAGATCCCACCATAAATCTCATGTTTCACGTGGCTGGGAAGGAGGAAGTTTTGCTTTTTGAGTCTGGCAGGGGTAGGGTTTTTTTTTGAAAGGCTGTTGATATTTGCATCCATCTCAGACCCACAGAAAACAGTGGCTCTAGCATGGGAAAGTCCAGACCTGTGGCTAATTTGTTTGATGGGAGAAAGAACTTCTAGCAGAGAATTTTGATCCAGAATCAGAAAGAGAAGAAGTAAAGTCAGGAGACTTGGGATCAGAGGTTTTGCTCTGACACATCCTTGGTTTGTTAATAACACAGAGATTCACCTTCAATGTTACAAGATTTAATGGAAGAGTTACCATCAACCTGCAAGGTGCTGAGTACTTCCAGCTCCTTTAACACACGGTGAGAAGAGGCAACTTGCAGGATCAGGCCCTGTGGGTACCAGAAGCACCAAGAGCCCCTTCCAGCTCCTACACAGGAGGAGGGATCCTCAGCCACACCAGAAACCAGAGCTGAGCACAGGCAGGCTGGCATTAAGGCTCTGGCATAGGGATGCCTCACTGAACAGTTGGGGTTTAATAGGCTGGATACTGTCCCAGCATTTGGTATTCATAGATAATAATAGAGATTAGGTTTACTTAATGTATTTGCTATTTAGGCAGATGATTCATGTTAAGCCATCGGCATTCAGTGGCAAACATCATTAGTTGAAATTGTGTGAGAGAAAGGCCCAGGAAGAGGAGCAGCAATCTGGCCTCTATCATCAACAGCTGTGTTTCTAAATCACCATTTTGGGGTTGTTTCCTGTAGTTGTTGGTATATACTGTACACTGAAAATTAGGCCTCAAAAACACTTATTAAAAATTTATACAGCTTATGACAGGCTCTTTCAGAAACATAACCCTTAACTAATTCATGTTCACTTACCCTGCAGTTTTCTATTTATAATACTTTACAATTTCTGTGTATTTGTACTATAAATTATTCAGTAACATCAAGGTTTTTATTTTGATGAGAGAATTTTTGATGAATTTGACAGAGTAATTACTTCAAATCCTGTTCTGGATCGCTATGAAAATATTTAATTTTATTTACTCCAATAAATAATTAAAATGTGAGAGTAGCAAGCATACTCGCAGAGCCTTATAGCCTGTGACTTCTGTTTGCTTCTCCCTAATTAAAATAGCAATGTTTATGTGTGTACTGATTTAAAATGATAATAAATTACCAACTGGGAAGGGACATCTAAAGGAGGAGGAAAAAGGCTCTTGTAGCAACACGCACAGTCTTAAACACAGAAAAAAATATTCTGAAGAAATAGGAAATTATTGATTCCCCAAGACTGTTAGAGAGGGGCACTAGAATCTCAACAAGGTGCACATTACAAAAAAGAAGATTATTTCTTTTGTGGATTCAAAGTCTAAGAAGGGGCAGTCTTTTAGATGCTCCCAGCTGATTCAGCAATATTAAGTTATGCTTAGTTTGAACACAGGAACAGCTCTTCAAGAACATTCATGCTCAGATTTAAATTAAAGTATTGAAGCTCTGTTCTGGCAGCAGCCTAAATCTTCTGCTAAATCAAAGATTAAAATTCTAGTGTCTCTTAACACTCCCTGAATTAATAAAAAACAAATACTCTTTGCTTCATTGAGGGCAGCTTGGGTTGCAATGGTCACTGGTGTGGGCTGCAGTCCTCCACCTCCTCCAAGGAATTTCCATGAACCAAATCTACTTCTCAGTCTCCTGTGTAATTTTACAGCTTTCATGTCACAGGGTTCAAAGACAGAAAAACAGAATGTGTAAAAAATTGCGAAAAAAAGAAAAGCCTGAACCCTCAGTACTACTTGAGTATTTTACAGGTCCCAAATACGCACATATTAAAAGTTTCTAATTACATCAAGCATGGAGTTGCATAGTCATTATCATATAATAACTGGTTAATTACCTCACCAGTTGGCTTCTATTTACTATTTATTATTGCCAGGTACAATGATGATCTGGTTACCCACAGGCTGGTCACTGATAAAAGCCAACATTCCTTGACAAACTCTTTGTATTTCACAGGGTTGGAGTGAAGTGGGGATGGGATACTGAACAAACAGCTGCAAGAAAAAGTAGATATCGTTTCCTTTTTCAAAACTATTTGCATGGCTGAAAGAGGTAAATCCCAGCTGATCCTGATAGCTGGCAGTGGTGGATGGAGATTTTTGGTGCTTTCATCGCAGGTAAGAAACGAGTAGCCGTCGTCGAACTGTGGCTGAGTCAGAGCCAGTTGTAGGCACTTTGCCAGATCAATGCAAACTGGACAGGTGAGATCTCAGTCCAGTTCCCCCTGGACAGCTGTTCACAGCTCCCCAAAATACCAACAGCTTTGAAATAAACTGGTGCCAACATAAGCAGAGAGGATGTAATCCGAATATTCACAAGGCTGGTGATCTGAATGGTAAAGCCTTTGGCACCTACCACTACACCCAATTACTCCATAACCTCAGCAGGGTATCCGAGACATGAATTCCTTCATCCTCAAGTACATTCCCATGACACAAATAATCTGCAGGCTAAGCAGCACAGGAGGAGATTCTAATCCCAAACACAGGCCATGGCACACTGCAAAGGGCTCTGGATGCAGTGCTACACCATGGGAACTCACTCCCAGCTCCTGTAAAGCTTGGTCACTCTCTCCTTCACATCAACCACACACACACACGGACACACAGGGACAACAAAACACCCTGTGATTTCATGGTGAGCTCAGATGTGACTGGAAGTCAGGGCAGGTAATAAATCCTCGCTGCTGGAATCGGGTCGGATTGCACGCCGGTGGGTTAATCCAACAGCACACCCTAATAACCCGACTTTCAGCTTGCTGCACAAGCAATTTCTGTGCAATGTGCCATATTTCTGTGGCAGTGCCTCAAGCTGCAAGGAGTAACACATTCTGTCACAGGCTGTTGTAAACACTCGGGCTGCTCGGCGCGTACCGCGCGCGATTCGTCTGAGCAGAGACCTAAAATCTTACACCTGACTGTTCTGCTCACCATCAAGCCTAAATAAAGCCTCAATGGCAGAAGCAGGCAGGGAACACAAACCAGTTGTGACTAGTGCTCAGAGCTGAATGCTGAGGAGCAGAAGATATAGTGGGGCTTCTGTGCTTTTTGTAGACAGTGGAAGCAGCGGTGTCAAGGGATGAGGTGCTGAACACCAACCAAGCAGTGCCAGGTGATGGGAGAGGAGAAACTGGAGCTCGTCCTCTCTGGGACTGAACTCCTGGAGATGGGTTGAGGCACAATGTGATTTTCAGCTGAAGGAGGTCTGGTAGCTAAAAGGAGCACAGGAGGCCTATTTGACTTCTATTCCTGGCCCTCCTATTGATTCATTTGTAACCTCAGGAGAGTCCTGTCTGGGCCAAAATGTTCTCAGATTGGAAGCCAAAAGTTAATTTAAGATAATGCAGCTGTCAAATAAGCATTTGGATTTTCAGATGTGATAATATCAAAGAATGGCAGAAGAATGTGATAGAAAGTGCCTCTTTGGTAACATTTTACTTGCACTCCTACAAAGACATGAATTTATGGAACAGCAGCCTCTGTGACATGTAAAACAACATTTGGCATCTGTTTTTCCCTTCATCTTTCCCCCTTCTTTTTTTTTAAATTTTAAATGTGTGCAGCAAACACCAAAGTTTTTCTTTTTCCTTTTTAATGGAGCGATTGTTATTGACTACCTGGTGCCTGTGTTCACAGGGTAGGAAAATAACCCAATAAAACCTACTGAACCTAAAAATAAGGAACCCAAAACAACAACAGGAGCTCTCTGTATCAGGTGCACCTGGAGGAAAGGAGCTGCAGTTTGTGCAGTCTATTGCACATAAGGAAATACAATGCTCTGGTGGGTCTGTCTATATCCCAATAAACAAGGGACCTGGGACACACTGCCTGCTTGTCCCACCACTGCTCTGGGCTACCCCATGCAAGGGAATGGTTCACCTTACTCAAAGATTTTCAAGTTTCTTGGCTCCCATTAGTTTTGAGGGTTTGACTGTCCTTTTTTTCCAAAGGGCCTCTATCTCAGTCTAAGTCTGTGATAATATGAAAAACAAGGTACAGCACCAAAGCCATTTGAAAAGTCTGGACCAAGCTGCAGGAAAACCAGTGGATTAACCAGGGCTTGAAATTTTGCTTTGAAAGCTTGAAAAGTTTATGAAGCTTGAAAATTACGAAGTTTTAAAAATGCTCCTTAGTACCAAGCCCTATCCATTATATTAAAAAACCTGTACCAATAAAACCTTAGCTGCAACAGGCCCAAGACCCAATTTACATTTCAAATTGCTTTTCACTACATTTAAACCTCTTGTCTCCTTTGCCAGTGTATTATTACTATTTGCAAATCATTAAATGCTGACTGCAAGGGAAGCAGGCATGCAGGGTATAACTTCTATTTCAACTCTAGTCCCTTGTTGTTCCTCCTTTGAGAATGAGGGCATTAACTACACCTGGACATAAATAGTGCTGGAGTTTTACCCCCAGAAAACATTAAAGAAGATTTTAAATTGTGTAAAAAAAAAACATAAAAAAAGAGTCCTTCCTCCAGAAACTTCTTGGGTGGGAAGTGACACCAGTCACACCACAAGGACAGGAGGAGCGAGCACATTTTATTGGAAAATAAAGATGTGAGTACATCTACGATGATGAATATAAAATGCCTCTTTTGGATTTAATTAGGAGTCACCTTTTCAGGGCACTGCTTTGTACCTGAGTTTTCACACAGCAAAGCATATGGCAAAAGAGCAGGAAGTGGGGATTAAGGTACATTTTAACAGGCAGCATGTTCAGCCAGATGGCCTATTCCCTGCCCCTCAAGATCTGCCTGCTTTTTACCCCTCCAGAGTTATTTTGAATGAATTCTGCCCTGAATAAAAAAATTAAAAAGCCCATATTTTATGCTATTTTAATGCATACTTCTCAGTCCACGTCACACACTTCCCCATGCACAGGCTTTTTAAACAGAAATCATGGCGTAAAGGTGGGCAAGGATCCTTCTGGCTTTGAGGACAACAGGACCTCAAGACTTAAGAGTCTTTTCCAGGAGCACCCCATGCCTTTCCCTCCTACTCTAAGCAGCAGCAATAGCACCATGATGCCATTATATCCATGGTGGCAGCACCAAGGGAGGGCAACAAGGGGCTGGAGCTGGTGAAGTGCAGCACAAGTCTCTGACTGCCCCAGATGTGGAGTTTCCAGAAATTCTGAAGTATGGTGCAAATCTGGAGGGACTTTTCTCCTTCACTCTGCTGCTGAAGCTGCATATCTGTTCCTCATTACTGGCCCCCAACAATGCAGAGCTGTCCCAAAAGACTCTGCCCACTCAACAAGCTGGTAAGAACCAGGAATTCCCATGGCCAAGCCACCACTGATGGCATCACTGAGTGATCAGAACAACATAAAGATGAGGTAAAAAGAACCATTGCTTGTTGAAAGAGGAGAAATATATGGCAACCAAACAGTCTGGATGCTCTCAAGAAAGTGCAGCTAGAGAAGAAATCTAGCTAACACAGTTGCTATGTCAAGGCATACTGTCCACCACTCCTCTTTAAAGCCAAGAAATAAACCTGGCGGTAAAAAAAGTCCTCCAGAACTAAGATAATTATGGTGAAATGAATTGTCAGCAGAGAAGGTTACAGAGAAATCTTGGGAAGAGGGAAAAAAAGGAGCCCACATTAGGTGGTGAGGTTTGAAGAGTCCTTTTTTCAGGGGCCTGGCTGACAAATGCACCACCATGGCAAGGATCAGGCACTGGTGCTGCTGGACAGCTTTCAGCAGCCAGGTGAACTGGTCCAGTTTCACTGAAGCATTAAGCAGGCAGGCACCCAGATCACCAGAAAGCAAGGGCTGGAGGCATCAACCTTCCTGTCACACTGCACTGGAGCTGCTCTGGAGCCTTTGGACAGGTGGAGAGAGGCAGATGGAGCAACTCAAACCTCTCTAGTGCCCACCAGCACAGCCCAGGGCAGCAGAGAATGAAAGTGAGAAATCCCCACATGCAGTAATGTGCACATTCCAGCTATTGTTATATATACACCTATGCCTCTGTATACACACAAACACACACTTATGTACATCATAAAATACAAAGCAAGCAAGCAAGCTCATTTTAAGAGAAATATGCTATTTTTATGGCATAAAGCAAACAGTAATGATGATTACACTTCCTCAGTGGAAGCCTTCATGAATACAATGTAAATTGTATGACACAAATGCAAGGATAAGGCTTCAAAATTCTGACAAATAGCTACTGGAGAAATTTGGATGAGACATCGAGGAGGGAGTAGTGGGGAATTTCCTGTGGCTGGAGCTGGACAGTGTGTAATGTTCAAAATTCATTATCTTAAACTTTTGGCTGTGATGTGTAATTGGTAACCTCTGCTGTTAGTTCAAGGCTCCTTTCAGTAAAATATATGGCTTGCCATCAAAGCTGATTTGGATTAGGAGGCAAGCATGTGCCCTCACTTTTAGGCTATATTAATACACCAAAATCAATAACATGCCATGGCTTTCAGAAGTAGTAATAAAACACCCTAAAATATTCCCAGAATACTTCTATAAATTATTTGTTCAATGTATTTATGTTAAAAAGGTTGTCAGTTACAGTGCTCTGAAAGACTCTAAAATTACAAGTCATCGTATTTGTATTTGATAAACCCCCTGCTGTTTTGGGTCAAAGAGGGCTCCAGAATGGTGGGGGAAAAAATCATTATTTTGCCTAATAAATAAATTACTTGCCTATATTTCATGTATCACTAAAGCCTGCCAGTATTGAGAGCTTAAATAATAAATAGCAAATAGCTCCATTCATTTATTAATAATAATGCATCTTTTCTTCCTCTTACCATATTTGAGGGCAATGGATTGAACAGTAGTCAGGTGGAAGGACAAATAGTCAGGCCACTGGGAACATTTAAAATTTTCCAGTTTAAGGTGAACTTGTCAGCACTGACAGCCCTTTTCCCTTCATCCTGGGCTGTGCACTCTCAGTGGCAGGAGCTTTTGGGACTCAAAACTGTAAAACCCCTTGGAAAGCTGATAAGTTAATGAAGTTTGTACGTGTGAGTGTTTCTCAAATGAAACCCCATTTTCAATTAGTCATCACAATACCTGTCCAGCAGAGCATGGAGGGACCTCACTGCCCTTGGCAGGTTTAATGTTTGTGACACCTCTGGTGGGGCAGCCCCATCCTGGGCTGTGCAGGTGCCAAACAAAGGCATTGGGCAAGGAAGGTGCAACAAGTTGGAGTGATCCAGATACACATCTCTCTTACCTTCAACAAACCAATGAGATATGTTTTATTTGCAGCTGTTCTCAGCATAAACTGCTCATTCCCTTTCTGACATAATCCACATCTATGTCAACCTGACTGTTTTTAACAGTCATTCCTTTTCATGGCTCTTTGATTTAAGTGAAAATAAACACAATCGGTTTGCTAGAGAGGTGTGGATTTCTCAAGCCCTGAAGCCACCAAATGCCCTTCTCCCAGAAGCAGGGCACTGCCAGTGCAAGGAGTGGCCTGAGTGTGTACACGAGTCTCAGAGATTAAAATTCCTGACATCACTGGCCTGTAGGGATAAGTGGGTGAGCACAGACTTCAACATCATGCCTCAATCCAACATCCTCCATGGAGAGTTAAGGGAACTCAAGCAAAGGCACACAGATGATCACACCCACCAAAAGAAAAAGAGAGCTGGGAATTCTATATTCATGTAGGTCATGGCATCCTCAGGCCTGGTGATGGAAAATGAACTCCTTTCTTTGTCTAAACACCCAGTGGGATGGACAGGATGTAGGCAGCCTCATAATAAACATGAAGTGGCCTTTGTCACTTAACTGGAGGGCTACTCTTTTTTAAGGGTTAGGGAGAAAGCACTTTGAATTCTCAGTATCCTTTGACCAATACACACCCATTTCTGACAAAATAGAAAGCCAAGAAAAGAGAAAATTGTCTCACCTGTTACCACATGCACGACACCATGCCAAAATCTGGGAGCTCACAGCCTTGGATAGGAGGGGCTACCAGCATTTCAGCTGTCACTTTTAAGAAAATAAAGTATGGTGGCACTCAGTCAGGATGCAGAGTCTTCAAGAACGTGCCCTGCTACCCTCCAAAGGAATTTAATCACGCAACCAACTTAACTTCCAACTGCCTACAGAGTGCAGGCTTGTGTTTAAAGCAGTGTATTTCTTACAGCTTTACCCACTGTGAAGTGCAGTTACGTTTTTCTACAAGATTTGGCTACAGGGCAAAACACTTGTAAAAATACAGATGTGAGATTCAGCATGATGCTGCTGACCCAGTCTAATAGCACCCTTGATAGCCAGATGACTGGGGTCACATCCTCCCACTTGTTTCCTTAAGCCTGAAGTACCACTGGCTCTTTTCAGACCTGAGTAAATTGCTTCTTTTCTTTTGGCTACTCCTTAAGCTACCCTAGGCACCAAGCAAGGAAAGTAAACACATGGCAAAGGCACAATAGGCAGAATGGACTTGATCTTTGTTTAAAGCACAGGGTCAGCTCCTTGCTGTGAGCAGATTTTCCTCTTTGGAAACAGGTTCATGTTTATGTTTTAAGTTCCAGCAACATGCTCTGGATTTTCAACATGTGCAGCACATCTGCTCCAGCCCAGATTTATGAACAAATCTGCATATAATTGTGCTGGGCTAGGGTGTTGTTGTTGTCATATTCCTCCACCCCCCACTTTTTACCCACCCTTTAAATAAAATGGTTTTGTCCAGGGCTGTATAAACCCCCTGATTCCAAGCCATATAATTTTATGGACAGGGAAAAAAAAAAAGTTCTTTTGTATTGCACCTGAGCTCATTAAAACCCCCAAATTCCATAATTTTACACTACCATGTGCTGCATATCGTATTTAGTACCTAACAGAGTAATTGCTTACAGTCCTCAGAGTGAGTGCACATAAGGTGCAGAAATGATGGAACAGGTGGGAGAGCCACCCTGCTCTTGGCAATTGCAGGTTTACATCCCTGCCCAGCTGACATGAAGCTGTGTGGGTGAACAGTTGAAAAGCCTGGAATTAGAGTCCTTTGTTAGCCCTGTGCTAACAAAGGGTGCCAAGGCCCAGACATCAGCTCCCAGTGAACGCTGTGGCTTCTGTACCAGACCAGGCAAAACAAATAAGTCTGTGGGATACAGACTGGGAAGAGAGAGAAGCCAAGGATAAGGGGGTCAAGGTGAAAAGTCCAAGATGCCACAGGAACCAGCAGCTTAAACAACTTAACCAGACATCCCAAAGGAAAACAAGCCTGGAAAAACTCAAGAGAAAGTGAGCTGCCCAAGAACCCTTCTGTGGCTACATTCAAGGTTCCCTAATTAGTTCTTGAAAATCAACCAAAACCTTTTGTGCATCTTTGCAAAGGAAACTGTGTCAAAGCAGCTGTTTCTAAGCACAAAAGGGTTTGCACAGTCCTGGTCTGTGAGCAATGACTCTGTGAAACTGCTTTTGCCACCATGTCTTGGCTACATGAAGATCTTCCGGGTGTGAAGAGCAGAGGAAGGTGCAAGTAGATTTATTGTGTGGTCACACACACTCTATCCTGGTGACTGTACCCTTTGGAAACCAAATTCCCCTCACTTGGCATTGAGGGTTTGCTCAAGGGATCCAGACACAAAGGTCACTGTCTTCAGTGCTCCAAGGGCACATCCCAGTGATGTTTGTCTCAGTCCATGGACTACCCACCCTGATGTCTCAGGACAGATTTAGGCCTCCAGCCTGTAAGAGAGTGAGGTTTTTAAAAAAACTGTCCACGCATGGGTTTCTCAAGGGCATGTAGGAAAAGTGTAGCAGAGCAACTCATTTGAGCCACGGCTCCCAAATCCCACCTATGTGCCCTAATCACGGCTGGTATCAGAGGTGCTGATAAGCACTGAGTGATTTCCTTGGGCCTGGAACTGCAAGTGTGCTCTGCCTGAGATTCTCCAATGTCTTATCTGCAGTCTCTCGGATAGTTAAGATTAGGTAGCCAGAAAAAGACAGAGAAAAAGACACTTTTGCAAAAAAATTGTGAGCAGGGGCTGATTGAAACAGGGATGTGCCAATGTACTCCTACACAGACAGTGAACGCTTAAAGGTTGTGTTTAGTAGTCTGATTTCCTAAGGAAGCAAAGAAACAAAACAAACCAAAAATCTCTTGAAATCATTGAAACCAAAAAGTAGGTTTTGCAATGGTCAGAGAAGACTAATATTTTGGTAACACGTAACTGTGCTCAGCCTTAAATGGTGGGAAAGGTGGAAGGCTGTAACCTTGACATTAGGAAACTTCTGACATTCAGTGTTTCAGAAGTCTCTCTGCTAGGAACAACTTGTTCCTTTTTTCTTTTTTTTTCTTTTTTTTTACTGTAGTCCCTCCTCATTTAAAACATATAATGAATGTGAACAGTCATCAGTCTGTAAATACTGGGTTTAAGTTCACTAGAGCTTTGTTGAGATATCCCTCCTAGGTAACAAGTCTGTGGCTCATTAGTCCCTCATTAGCAAGATAGAAATAAAGACACAAAAGGAAAAAAAAAAAAACCTTTCTCCAAAGATATTGTTGCAGTCTAATTGCCTGCAAGGAATTCTTAATAATGTTTACTAATGCCTTTTCAGCATTGCCAATTTTATAATGTTCCAGATGTGACGTTGCTGTTCCCTGCTGTGATATTACTAGGTCTGCTAAGGCACTACTAAGTTTGCAAAGATTTTAGCCCCATCTTATGTCACTGCCTTGAAACAACATCCGTTGGGGGTTTCCAGCATCGTATTTATACTTTTGAAAAAAACAATCAGAAAACCTCTGTCTGATCCATTGTTTATACAGAACTAAGTAAATTCAATCCCAACCAGCACTGGCTGGAGCCAACAGCCCTGGGCATCACAGCACTATCAGATACTCACAGCTCAGCCACATTTGCTTTTCTTTCTAGTTGTTTTCCTTTTAATATATTGGTTTAGACTTTCTGACATTAATTGGTTCCTTATTTGTAGAGAAATATCTTTTGTTTGGGATATGATTTTATATTGTAAGCAGCATTTGGAATATAAAACAAGCAGATGTTTGCAAGGATCTGAAAGAAAAGCTCACAGCATCCCTGTGTTATGCTTTACAGCCAAGCAAGGAACAAAGCAGGCAGCAAATATGTAATTTTGAAACAAATGAGCCTTTAACCTAAATTTCTCTGAAGTTTCTTGGTGTTACGGGAACAAGCAGGCTCTCCACCTGAGTCAGATTTGTATGCCATTGGGAATATGTAAATAAATATCCTTTTTGGATGAATTTATTAAGGAAAGAAAGCTTCTGAAATCATCATGTTTGTCATTCTTCCCATCTAATAACTTGTGTACCTGCATGTTTTTCAGTGTCACATTATGTTGGACATAATTTCCATGGCCACCGTTGCACATCTTCAGAGGTGGCTGCACCTGCTGGCACTCTCCAGCCTGTCTCTGTCAAAGTGATCCAGATGAGCAACACTTTTCCTAAAAGTTTGGAGAAGGACTAGCCAGGATCATTTCACCAGGACTGGGTTAGGGAGAAAATGCACAGGTATTCCAGCAGATTTAAGGGATATGGTTTCAGGGCAGTGAGTAGCACCTGTGTAGCAGCCTCAGCTCCACCTGAAATGGCAATTATGGCCATATCCTAATGCACAATCTCAGGATCAAAGTAAAGTCTAATTGTGAACAGTGAGGGAGAAGAGAGCCTCATTGTACTTTACAGTTCTATGATATCAAACCCTAAAAAATCAGCAAGAACAATCTGCTTTCTGAGTATCTGTCCACCTGTTCATTAAAAAAGCTTATGCAAAAAAAAATATACAGGGGTACTGTGACCTAGTTCACTAGTCAAGGGATCCAAAACTCATTTCTTTGTCTTAAATTTATCACCCTGCTCCTAAAATGCTGGGTCTGTCAATTTATGCTAAGTTTCTTATGCTGACCTGTCAGACCATGGTAATAGCATCCATGAGGGTACCCTATACTCTCCTCTCTTCCCACATCCACACAAGGGGGACATGCAGCAGTCTGGTCACTTTGGCTGGTGATGTTAAAAACCTCCTGCTTCCAACTCTGAAGGTCCCCAGTTCATTTTCCCAGTATGTCAGCCAAGACAGTGGTCCTCACTTTTGCACTCTTTAATAGTTCCAAGCTGACATCACATTCCCCTCTATTTACTCTTTTTCCAACTAATATATATATATATCTTTAGCCTTAATCACTCTTCAGCCAAGGTTTCTTCAAGCAGACCCAAATCAAGTGATCAGTGGAGCCAGTGGGAATGTTTCTGCAGACTCCAGCCGACTCAGGATCATAAAGTCCCGAACCCACGAACATCTGCAAGATCTGGAGGCATTCCAGTATGGATTCAGATTGGACATCAGCCACTCAGGCCCATCTTAACTCATAAATCAACATACCCAACTGACTCTCTCTTCTCTGGATCCCCTCCAGTTTGTTAATACGGTTCTGTTAACGAGGTGCTTAGAACTAAGCACAATATCCCCAGTGCAGCCACATGAGAGCTGTTACATTCCTACTCCATAATGTTCTGTCTCCACATCTCCCAGCCAGAACTGCACTGACTTCACCAGCTACCATGTTTTGTTGCAGCCTTGAAACCCTCACCCTGTCACTCTCATTCACTGAGAGCTGTACTTTGCTCCACAGGTAATCCTGGCACAGTCAGCAGGACTCCTCACTCAGGACTGGCAGTGCAAGCAAGGAAAGCAGAAACTGATCCCAGGGAAAGAATTCCTATCTAGATTTTTGAACTGATAAATTGAGACAGCAGAATAATTGTAACAATGCCATCCTGCTGCTTTCCTGAGCAATAATCTATTTTCCTCATTGGGATAAATGATTTGGCCATCAGTCTCCCGGTTCAGCCATTTGGGAACTGGATTATTGCTTCATAAACTGTGCAACACACTCCTATTACTGTTTAATTGCATTGGGCAGAGAAAGGGGGAAAAAGATTTTGCAATTTCTAATGGAAATCTCCCAGAAGCACTCTCTTTCTGTGTTACTTTCCTCAATAGTTAAGACAGCGAACTGCATTCCAATCCAAAATTTTCCTCTGAACAAAGAACATAATTTCTCTTTATACACTTCTGCCAGCTCAGCTCCTCTTTGCAGCACACTGCTCCTCTCCTGGACCTGGATGCTCAGTGTTCCTTACCACCTCCTGTAGTGAGATTACCCTGTCTCCTAGGCAAACATTTGCTCTAAAATCTCAGCTATATATTTTGGTGTGAGTTTACATCTCGATTTCCTATTACTAGCAACAGAAGCTGTGCTTGAAACTCTTCATTCTTTCCATCCCTTTTTTTGTTGTTGTTGTTGCTGCCTGTAAGCACTTCAGAGCAGTCACTGACTCCTGTTCCATAGGGAACCTCCATCCAGCACTTCAGTGGCTTCAGTTCTGGAATTGAGACATATCCTGTCTCCCCAAGCAAGAGCAGTAGCTGAGGGCGGGGGGGGGGGGGGGGGGAAGGGCTTGGTCTGCAATTTTTTCATTCTTAAACAGAGCAGCATTCACTCCTGTCTCTAGCATGTTTTCCAACACTAATCTCCTCCTCTGACACAGCACTGAGAAGTCAAGATGAGTTCAAAGAAACTCTGTTCAGTTTTTTGAGAAAAGGCTGAGTCCCTCATTTCTAATTATCTAATGCCAACACTTGTTTCCCTTTAGGAAACTTGGGCAAATATCTTTTAATAATATTTCTTTCTAATTCCAGGAGGTGGCTGAAGTGTTTTCATCAGAACTATTCTCAGGAAAAATACCTTTTCAACAAACGCGGAAATTTTTGCTAGCCAAAGCATTTAACCTGGTTAGTGCTTTTTACAGATTTTATGAAAACCCAACAAAGGAAATGAACAAGGACTTTCTCGGTGAAATGTTTTCCCTTACAATATTCAATGTTTGCCTTTCAAAATGTGGCTTTGTAATAAGTCTGAAAACCTGTAATAAAAGATACATTTAAAGTTTTTGATCACTGCAATTTTCATCGGAAATATGAAACAAATAAAAACAAAGTTAAGAAGTTTTTCAGAGCAGAAATGAAAAGGAATTTGGTAGAATGAAAGGCCAGTGTTTTAAAAGTAAAGCTATTTTTTAATCCCTGCAGGTAAAAAAAAATGGGAATTTCCTGGGCTTACTGTGTCCTGGACAAGCCAGAGAAGCTGCAAGCCAACTTCTCCCTTAAGCATTGCCATGTGTTCTCCTACACTGCTCCACCCACTTATGCCAAAAACCTGTCCAATTACCTATCCTCTGGCAAACCATGTTTTACCATTTCCTCGAGCTCAGTGCTTACAGACTGTTCCCTTTGCTGTCTATCAATCCAGCAGCCAGCAGACCTTTCTGTCAAACACTACAGAAAGTTTTCTCCAAACCACATCTGCCCAATTTGTCCAATTAATCCACTGCTGTGGGGTTCATCCATGGCCCAAGAGCTCTCTGGGGCTGGACCTGCCTTCTACAGCACCTGGCCAGGGAGTTCTTGTCTCCACAGGGCTGCAGGTCTTACCTGGGATTCCCAGGGGCTCTTCTAATATTAATTTAAAAACAACCAGCAAGGAGGGTGAATCTGTGACAATGCAGAGCTTGAGCAGACAAATTGGAGACAACTCATACTCTGATTTTCAGAACTGGTAGTTCATTTCTACAGCAAATCAAGCTGTTATCACAAAGGAAAGGGGAATGTTTGGCACTGGAGTTAATTGTTGATTAGTAGGTGTTGATTTTAACATGCTGTTGTGCATGTCCTAGTAAAGGAGGCAGTTACAGTGAGATATTGAAGGAAAATTACCTACTTGAACTTAAATAAATAGAGAGGTGAAGGGAAAATAAGGTGAAGAGGATCTACTGTATTGACATAAAGATTAGCTTGAGAAAAAAATCCTGCAGCACACAGTGTCTTTAATCGTAGATAAGGCTGGACTTGATGATCTTGGAGGCCAAATGATTCTGTGATAACCTGGGGAAGCAGTTCTGAAGAAGCCGTGGGGTGGAAGGCTGAATTGCTGACTGTCCAGTCCCCTGTGGCAGCAGGGCCCTCCAAGAGTTTCAGCTCCCTGGGACACCAAAGCTCGCTGGCAGGATGTCCGGCCAGCAAGGAAACACGCTGGTATTTTTAACAGGAGGTTACAGGGGTGACAGGCTGGGACAGCAGCAGGTCAGATGAAAGGCTCGGCGGGCCAAGCTATCAGACACGGTTTCCTCCGGTGAAATTCCGGCTGGAGCTCTCCTATCGGGCTCTGCTCGCTATGTTTCTGGGACACACACACACACACACACACACACACACACACACACACACACACAC
>JANPWX010000374.1:498703-510000 GCA_024734555.1 Trochalopteron elliotii
CACACACACACACACACACACACACACACACACACACACACACACACGCTCCTGCCTTCCCCGCACAACTTGGCGGTTTCCAAGGCGACCACACGCCGCTCACCCCGGAGCCCGGCACCGGCAGCCGGGTGACTTCACCGGGTCAGGGAGCCCATAAAACAGCGCAGCCGGAGCGATAGCGCTGAGCCTGACTCACTGCCACATCCCCCAGTCCTAGAGGACACATGAAGCCAGTGATGGGTTGTTCCCTTCGCTTTTTCATTAGGGCTGTTACGATGAGACCTAGACATGGTGTCACTGCTTGGAGACAGCCCGGAGGGGGGGAAAAAAAACTCCTGCGGAATCACAGGCTTCAAAGACCCGATTCCAATAATCGCGTTACTGGGTTTCCTGAAGGGAGATAAATATGAGAAGTCGATTTCATAATTGCAATGGTATAAGAATACACTAAAAATTCAACATTTATAACACCGAGCAAGTTCACACCAAGATCAAAGATTAAAAATTGGCTACGTTCCTACAAGTATGAAATGTATCAATTAGGTAGTGCAGCTCGGTGTCGGGAGATGTGAATCTGGTGCCTTTCTTAGTTGCTGATGTCCTGAAGAACTTTGAAAAACTCATACAGGACAAAAATTTCATAGGGGTTTTTGTAAGGCAATATTTATCTCCATCTGAAAATTAGGCTCTGGAAATAGTTTTTTCAAACTCCAGTCCATAAAAAGACATCAACATGTAAATTTTCCCTAGGAACCAAATAGAAATTAGAGTTCTAGATACCTTTGCATGTGTAGCCCTCACTATATCTGTGTGGCCTTAATTCCCTATGTCATAAGTAATAATACCGGAGTTTTTCTGACTGGTGTGGAGTCAAAACAAGAATTTTAAAGTAATTATGAAGCACATATAGTCGTGTGGAAATAGATTATAGTTTCTGTTGCAGCAGTGTTGGAAGAAGCCCCAGTTCAGGACCATAAAAAAGGAAGCAGAAATAACACATAGGCATTATGGCAGGAAAATTCACAGATGCCAGCTGAACCCAGCAGATAAAGAGTGCTGTACAATTATCAGCATTCAGTATTCCCATGACATTGTACCAGCCATGGCTGTAGCAAGAAAAGGAGCAAAGGATGCCATTTACCCCAAGTAAGCTCTGGTTAGAAATTAAATATTTCAACATTTCTTCCTGAAAAGTGTATTAAAAAAACCTTTTATGCACCCAAAGCACAAAAATTGCATATATGTGTTCATTCATGATAGATTTGCTGCTTTCCAGCCATTCAGGTTTTGTCTACACCAGTATTTGTAGGGAACTTTGAGGTCATCTTGCACCAGCCTCGTGCAGTTTCATCATAATCCTCATCTATTTAATAGTTCATAGCCTTTGCCAAAATCCTCACATTCTCATGGTGTTTCTTATCTACAAATCAGGGCTGGTTTGGAAACAGACCTATGAGCTGCTTCTAGGTACATCTTGATGGGATTTCTGCTATCACCCAGCACACTTGGACATGTCCCAGACCAAGAGATGAAATGGAAGCAGCATGGGGCAGAAGTTCAATAGAATTCCCATGAACCTGCCTCAAAAGCATAACCAGTAAGTTCAGGGTAATTTTGCAGTGAGTCCCCACTGTTAATGTAGGACTGAAGCTGTGTTGATTGGCTAAATAAGCAAATATCACAATTTTGGAATAAGTGATTGCAAGAGGCAGGTCTCAAGACCTTCCACTGAGTCAGAGACATTTGCTTCCAGATCTTGCCCAACATCAACCCTAAATGAATGCTTCTCACATAAGTTCAGTCCTTACTGACTTAAAGTCAACATTTTAATATTTTGATTACAGGACAGTTGCAACAATTCACAGTGGACAAACAGCTGAGCAAAGCATGTCTAAAATAATCACATCAATACCCCTTAACTGTCCTAGCAAAGGAGGCAGTTACAATGAGATATTGAAGGAGAACTATCTACTTGGACTTAAATAAATAGAGAGCTGAAGTGAAAATAAGGGGAAGAGAATCAACTGCATTGACATAAAGATTAGATTTGGAAAAAGAAAACTCCGATGTATTAATTTATTCCTTCCTTCTGAAAGGATCCACTTTAAAAACCTATACCCTACACTAAGAGTAATGGAGAGGAAAGCCCACTTCACTCTTCTGTCATTAAGGAAACAGTTAATGGGTTCAGCAAAAGGTGGCAGCCTGAGACCTGTGGAGCTCTGTTTACTTTGTTAGTGATTGACAGTGTCGCTCTCAATTTGTTGTACGAATTGTTTCTTTGGAAGATAAAATACTTCTCTTTCCACTCTTCCAAATGTTGCTCCAGGAGTAGAGATTACTCAAAAAAATGTGCTGGATGCATTAGAAATTGCAGCCCCAGGAAAGCAGCCCTTGATAGACCAGATTTTCTCTCTGACTGTTAAGTTTCCCACGCTTCCCAGCCAGACTCTGCTGGCCAGGGCTCAGAGCCTGACTCTTGCTGTGAGAGTACGGGAAGCTGTTTCATCCTTGCAGCTGACTGACCCTGGGTGTCCGAGCTGCAAGGGCTGCACTGGAAATCAGAAGACAGAGCCTGGCTCAGAACAGCCCTCCCCGACAGGCCTGTAAGGTCTCCAGACTCCTGGCACTGTGGCCACTTGACAACCTGTAACACGTCCCTACGTGGGGAGAGGAGAAACCTCACAGTCCTGGTGGGGAATGAACACAAGGCTCCAGTGGAGAAGGCAGAAAAGGAAGCCCTGTGGCTTTCAATCCCAGGCTGTATCCAACTCCTTCTTTTGTACATCAATTTGCTCCTCCTCCTCCATCCACAAAAAATGACAAGGCAACTCAAAGGTTTTGTCCGTAGGAGTCTTTCTGCTATGGCAACCAGAGGTAGCACACAATGTGCTGGGTTATCTGCTTATTCAGCTCACACTGGCTCTAGAATCTGCTATAACCTGGTGGAAGAAATGTCTTTTTGGGCCACAGGGAGATGCTTGGGTGCCAACCAGCCAGGAGTGCAGGGAATGTGATCCCTGCCTTTCTTTCTCTCTCCTTTTTTAAGCCAGCAACTCATCTTTAATTGTCTTCACTTCTCTATTTGCAAGATACGGTTCTGCCTATTCAGTGAAGCCTTATGAAATTTATCATCTAGCTAATATCTTGCAAATTATTCTGGCCATTCCTACTGTTATCTGTATAAGGCAGAACTGTCTGAGCTCTTATCGTGGATAGGGATCCCATTGTGTTCAGAAAAAATAAGACCCTATAAACGGCAGCACAAGGGAACAAACACTGGCACATCTGCAGATGCAGCAGTGGATACCATTTGAACCTTACTTTTTTCTTAAGTCTCCCACACCACATTCAAAATATTCTGCAAAATCCCACTTCCTGTCCTGACCCTGTGGCAAGACACGGAAACCAGGGAGAGCAGGAAATTCCACTCAAATTCCAGCTGCAATCATTTCTGTGAACAGGAGGGACAAAATGCAGCAGAGATTGTGGCAGATAAATGTCATGTGCTCCAAGAGGCAACCAGTAAAGGACAAGGTCTGGGACAGGGTGTAGGTCACACATGGAAGTGGAACTAGATAGCCCTGATCCTTGCCTTATAGAATGTACATCAATATCAATTAAGGATTGACTTTGCATAAATAAGATTAATATTGCTAAAGGTGTCTGGTTGAATTTCTTATTCCCAATGACAGCTGGATAGAACTTTACCTCAGCTTTAAGGAGGTGGGAGGAGAGACTGGAAATCATTCAAAGGCTTTTTTAATCATTACTGTAGATCTTACTGTTATAGTTACCAGAATGAAATTAAGAGTGCAACCCACGTACCCTTCTTGAACAAAGAAAAGGAAGTATCACAATTTTGCTTAATGTCTTTGCTGCGCCTCTCTTAGCCCATGAATCTGTCCTGGAATACTTAGACTTCTTCAAAAGCAGGAAAAGTAAGACCAGGAGCTTGAAATCAGTGCCAGCAGAAGATGTGTGTCTCCTGATGTTATGAGAACCCTGAATTAACTTGGTGGATCACTCTCAGATATTTTAAACCTGGAGTTACAAATATTTAGCTTCTGTTGGTGAGCATAGTGTGCAAGACAGAAAAAGAACTGCATTACTCTTGAAGTGGTGTCTCCATAGGGATTTGCCATGTTTGAAATGGGTGCCTTATTTAAATCAGCACATAGGAATGGTGAAACTCAACACATAAGTAGGTCTGAGAGGGAGCAACCACCGCCGTGACTGCATTGGAGATAATAAAAAATCCCTTCCCAACTCTTCCAAGGCTTTGCAAACTGGAGGTGATGGAATCACCACCACCCCATGGTCTATTTGTCTGCTGGAAGACAACTTTTTCCATCTGGCAGGGGATGTTGCCAGATCTTCCTCTGCCCTTTTCCTTTGCCATCTTCCCAGAGGACATGCCCAAACAATACAAAAAAAGGAGTCAACATCACTCTGACAAGTTGTCTCCTGCTACTATGCCAATAAAAATTACCTTCCTTACACTACACTTCCCTGAACCCGACATCTGTCCTAAATCTCAAGTCATACATCCCACTCTTCCATTAACATGAGTCATCCTACAGACGTCCTTCTGCTACTCTTAGAGTCATGTCAGAAAGAATCATTGACTTATTGTCAGCAGATTCAGCCTACCATGTTAATGGCGTCTGCAGAGCCCTCTGCCCTGATCAGCTTGTTCTTACAGCCCCAAAAATGCTGCAAAATACTTGCTGAGCTCTAGGACATCAGAAGCAAGGAAAGAATTGCCTGTCCCATACTGCTACTCTGCCTGGAGCATAAAGGGTAATATGCCAGATTTTGGAGTTCTCTACCTTGAAGCAGAGCCAATAAAGAGTTTTTTCTCAGGAATTCTCACAGCTTCAAGCTGCCTAAATAAAAGACCTGATGCCAGGGATACTTTTGAGAATTTCAGGAAACATAAACCACTTTCTCTACAGAGATTATGGGCATTATGTACAGGAATCCTAGTTCCAGATGTTTAAGAGTAAAATACCAGAACTTCAGAGTGGACAGTTGCATAAGAATAGAAAAGACAATGAATGTCTTATGCCTTCAACCATAAGCTATTTACAACCCTTCTGTTTTTAAAGCAGAGACCAAATGGGGAAGAAGCTTCCTTTAAGGGGCAGGGGCCATGGCAAGTCCTGGTAGTTGTTTTCATTATTCCATCAACTTGGTGTCTTGAAAGATTTATTAACTCATTCTCTTTCTTGGTCTTTTATTTCTATTTTTAAGTCTCTGATGTTGCCTCTATTCTCATGCACTTCACAATGCCCTTTCTGCAAAGTCAGTGGAGATCAGTCTCAGCCTTCATCTTTTCCACAAATGGGGACCTAAATATTTGCAGAGCTGGGGGTGTCTGTGCTTGTGCTAAGATCCAGGAAGTCAAGCAATTAAGCCAAATGTTTGCCTAGTGTAAATCAGCACTGAGACTTTACCTAATTTCTGATGGGAATAAGGAAATCCTTACAAGATCAGACTGCAGGTTAATATAGCCATTTTCAGCAGGGAGCTAATTCTGCGACGGAGGTGCAAAAAACCTTTCAAAGTCTGATTTTCCTTAGAATCACAGAATAACTTCAGTTGCAAAAGGTCTTTAAGATCATCGAGTCCAACCACTAATCCAGTACTGCCAAATCCACCACTGAACCATGTCCCAGAGTGCACACAGCTATGTGTCTTTTAAATATCTCCAGGGATAGTGACTTCACCACATTGCTGGACAGCTTTGTCCAGTGCATGACAACCCTTTTAGTGAAGAAATTTTTCCTAATGTCCAATCTAAACCTTCCCTGGTACAACTTGAGGCAGTTTCCTCCTGGCCAGTATGCCCACAGCTCCTTTCAGTCCAAGGAATCTAAACACCAAAAGGCTGCCATGCTTTCTGCCCTCCCCAGCACCAGTGATTTCTGTCTGGAGTGTCACCTGGGGGTGATGGAGTGCAGTCATGCTGGTGAAGGGGGCCGAAGGGACCCCTCTGCCATGACCTGGCATGCAGTGCATGAAAAGCAGCTGCCTAGCATCTCAGATGTGGTAGAAGAGGACCCCACTCCAGAACAGCTGAAGATGGACTGCAGGAAGGAGATCAGCCCTGTGACTGCTGGGGAAGGACTCCTAACACACCTCTGCTCCCCAAGGCTCTTCTTTGATCCCTCACAACCCCATCCCAAACACAAAAGCACAGGGTTGGGGCAATCAGTGCAGCTAATTGCACACACACAGAGAGCTCAGTGCTCCAGGACATTCCCACATGTCCCCCACCAGCAGCCAGTTGAGGACTTTGGTGTCAGCAAGGTTCAGATGAACTGGTTCATTCCAAACCCTCTCGGCAGTGGCCAGCAGGCTGCCATGAAACAGCCCCATCTCTGAGACAGACAACCACCTCAGCTATAATTAAAGATAATTATTCAAAGGCACCCTGTTCATGTAGCAGTGCTCTGAAGCTCCCTGCATGAGCATGTAGGCAGCAGGGCTGTTTTTCTTCATAAAAACTTATGAGGAACACTGCGCAGATTAACAGCTTTAATGACAAAAATTACCGCTTACAACACTGACTTCAAATCAAAGAACAATATCCGCAGACAGATATTTTCATGGTTTTCATAACAATTCATTATAGGTGGCACCAAGGGATTATATTTTTATTTCCCTTGTGTCATTTCTCTCAGACTCAGGTTCATTTCTCTTAATGAGGCAGCAGAAGATAAAGGGCAGTGAAGGCTCCTCCAATGCCTCTGCAGAATGTGAGGAGTTTGGGGGCAAAGTGATAACTGATCCTCTAAAGGAAGAGGGAGGGCTTGGAGAGGGGGAGGGGGAGAGGGAGAGTGATGGGGTGGGATGCTCTCTGCCATAATGAACTAAAATTAAGACATAAATTCTCCTACCTTTGTTCCGACCAGATCTAACAAAAGGGATTCGGCTATTTAATGAAGAATGGATCAGTAGCAAAATTATTAGCTAATTAATTGTAGAGGGAAGGGAAAGAAAGAGGAAAGGAAAAAAATCTTTGACTGAAAGGACAGGACTGAAAGTTCTCCACGTAGGCTCTCAGAATAGGAAAGAATTCCAGAATTCCTTGAATTCTGGCAGCCTTTGCTCAGGCTGCAAGGCCCCTCTTCACAAAGAGTTTGGGATGGCAAGGCAAAGGTCGAAGCAAGAAGGAGCAAGAATTAAGCAGACGTCAAAATGGGGTCCAGGATTCCCCTGGTAGTACCAGGCTTGTTAGGATTGAGTAGAGGTTCTCGGTAAAACTGGATTGAAACTCTCCTGTGAATTACTTTTCTGTTGGAAAATAATGTGGAGACAGCACAAAAGGGTTCCTGGGAGTGTGGACTCCTGGCACAGGCTCAGGAGACCAGGCAGCTATTTTGTTTCTAAAACAAAAAACATCAACCCAAATGCTTCAAAGTCTTCTGAGAACTAAACAAACTGAGAACTGGCATTTCCAATCCATGGAAAGCCTTCTCATTCCTGAGTTTTGTTCCAGCATTTGTTTCAACAATTTTGGTTTCCTGTGAGTGGGGCAATCTGTGTTTCTGCAAGTTCTGCCCATCAGTTAGGGCCACAGGGCTCCCAGCATTTGTGGCTCAAAGGGGGAAAATAAAAGAGAATTCAGGGTTTCCTCGATTTTCAGGGTTCCATTGGCAGAAAAGATCCTATTTGAACTCACCCCTCTGTACTCAAAGGGGAACCAAACAGAAATTGGGGTTATCAGAAAAACTCCAGTAAGGGGAATTGCTTTCTTTGGGTTAATCCTGATTCAGATTCTTCTTCAGTCTGCACTAAGGAAAGCACTAAGTAGTACTTTCCTGAAAACCAGCATTTTAAGTGCTGCTAGAGTTGGGCAAGAGCCTGGGAGCCTGGATGGGTAAATAATCTGACAAGGCGTAGAGACAGGAGACGAAGGGGCTAGACAGGGAAAGAAGAAACCAAGGATAAATGAGATACAGTCAGTGGCATTCGTGTGTGTTTGGCTGTGGGGAAGACAATCTTGAGAAAAAGGAAAGATGTATTTTTATCATAACCTCTTTCCCTCTACTTATTCTTGGCTCTCAGCTTTTCACCCTCTAAATGCAAAGGGAATAGCCATACTTTTGAGATGGGTAGGCTAGACTGAAACAGAGCCTCACTTTATGAAGTAATTATTTTAGGAGTATTTAGCCCACACTCTTTCTGACTCCTTCAGATGGTGAGGAATCCTTCCTGCCTTGGCAGGGCCCTGAGTTACACAAAAAGGTGTTTCACACCCTCCTTCCTGCTCTGCACCAGCATTAGAGGGGGTAGGCTTAGGGTTGGAAAAACACAGGGCTAAGAAGTTCCAAGGTCACCTGCCCTGTCTCCAGTGAGCTCCAAGAATCAACAAAGTTGACCTTCCAAATAAATTTTAAAAATTAATATATATATGTATTATCTATATATATCTCAAGTGGGTAATTATTTGCCTTCTGCTTCCCATATTTTTCAGACTTTTCACTTGAAATCAACAGGGCTTGAATCATGTCTCTGGTTTAATGAAGGCTGAGCTTCTTGTGGACTCACATGACAGCAGGAGGTGCTGCTCACTGAAAAGCCCAGGATGGTGGGAGACTTTGATAATATCACGAGAGTTGGTAACATGGGCAGAGGACTTTGAATAAAGCTGTCTGACCTCCTTGGCCCAAGTGCTTTTACAGCCAAGCAAAACAATTTCTCTGGACTCTAATGAATAGACTTCTGTCATTGTTCATCATCATAATGCCCCGATCCTGGCAAGATTACCTAGATGCTGCCATAATCCTACTAATAAGTGATGATTATAAAACACACACTTGAGGAAAAGGAAAGGTAGAATTTGGATCTTTTGCCCCAGTCTCTTCCCAAAGGAAAGCAGGATAATAAATGACTTCTGACTGTGATATATGACAAAGAGCCTTTAGCACATCAGTCTGCTACAGCAAAAACCAGCCAGCTCACTCAGTTTTGTCCATAAAAATACTGCTGTATTCAGTGTGAGAGGCCTGATAAATGGGGGGGGACCATACTGAAGACATCTAGTGAGATTTTTTTTTCTTTCTGGGAAAAACAGCTGGAGACAGAAAAAAAAAAAAAAAAGATTAATTGTGTTTTTGTGAAACAAGCATTTTTTTCAAGCAGCAAAACTTCCTCATAGTACTATGGAAATACATGATTTTCTTATTATGTGTGATTTCCTATCCACTTTCAGCTAGTGACTTCTGTTTTCTGGCAGAGGCCAGTACCAAATATTTTACCTACTGGGCAAAACTGTTGCCTAAGAGAGCAAAGTGTGACTAGCAAAATAAATTAATAAATGAAGTGGGCTAATTCTGACAATTTTGTTCTTAGAACAGAGCATGTGTAATGCTCCTGCTGTCCCACTTCAACGAAACTGCTGTCTTTTGACTGTGGAAGGTGCTAGAGGCTCCTTATCTCAGGGGAGAGGTCCTGTTGAAAATATGAACATGGGAGTTTTTGCTTCAGAATTTGGTCCATCAGAGCTCATGGGGGATGCACACAGCAGAGTTTTCCATGCTTGTTCTACATCTTGTTTAAGTGTAACTACTGCTTCCCATGCCAAAGTAAAGGGACTGCTCTGTTCAGAAGCAGTGACAGGCAGGTAAAATTCTTGCTGTATTCTGTAGCCTTAAAAGCAGGGGATGTGATCTTGGTATCTGCAATAAATAAAGGAGAGTTAAGATCATCCAAGTGGAAGACCTCCACAGGTACAGCATAAAGAGATCTGGGCAAGTGCCATCCTGGAAAACATTTAGATGCTCACACAAGAAATGTGTTTTTGTTATTCATTCCTGCTAACAACACACATGTCACCTCATTTGCACACCAGAAGTAGCTGGTGTGCAAGCCTGTGTGAATTTAGAAAGCTCAGTACATAGTTTGAAAAATTACCTTGTTTTCACAATAAAGGTATCAGCAGCTCAGCTACCACTCGATCTAAAAAACCCTTCGTCTTAAGAGGAGAGCCTTTCTCTTCCCACTGGATTAGGTTTCAGTGGGAGCTAGGCCAGGAAATTGCTTTTATTTATATTCTCCACCCCTGGCAAAGTCAATGGCCTCATTAATCCACTGATGGGCCAGCACCACGATGGAAACTAGAGATGCAGAAGGGAAGAATGCCAGAGGAATTGCTGCTTTTCTTCTCTCCCAAGCCTTCACCTTGTCCCCACTCCAGCTTCACCTTCAGATTCCTCCTGTCAGAGTGCAGAGCTTTTGACACCATCTCATCCTTTCCACCTGGATGTCCACCCTTCTTGGAGATAGAAGGAAGAATATAGCCCCAAATTCCATGGATACATCACATTTGCTAGCATGAATTGGAAGAGGTTGAAACTAGCACATTGCCTCTGGGATCAGGACCAAATAAACCTTCCCTTTCCTAAATATGCAACAAAATTGTAACACAGCCTGTAGAAAATTAGTCGTGGTACTGACTGGTAAATCTGGGGAACACTGTCTCCCTTTTAGACCACAGCTTAAGTTCTTGCTGAACCCCTGTTTCAGGGGCTGATACCCTCTCCCTTCTTTTCAACACATCTTTTTATGTTAAAAGTATTTTTAACCATGGGCTTTGACACTGTGACTGGCTGTGCTGTGACTTTTATTTTCCACATAATCTGTCTTGCAGTGGAGGGACCATTAACCAGTCAAACAATGTTCTATCCCAATAACATTATCACTTAAAGGGAGCACGGCAAGAATTTCTGCTAACTAGTGGGCAGTAAATTTACTCTTCTAATAGGTTCATCTTTTATTAGGTATTTATTTCAGGAGGTTAAACCATAATTAGATTCCATTAGGAAGCTGAAAAAGAAAGGAATGGAGATTCCAGACTGAGAATTTGTTTTATTTGCTCCTCGCATGTCCAAAGAAATTCTCAGCACAATCTGTATTCCTCCAGATAGGGGGTTGCACAACTAAACAGCTCCAATATTTCTGCCAGGAGTTTGCATTTGTCTTTCTTGTACAAAAGTTATTGCTAAGCCGTAATCCTTCCCTGAAATACAGTGTGTGGAGCCAAGGCTGAACCCAATTTACTGTGGCAGATGAATATAGCCAAGGTGGTGGTCTGAATGTTTGGCCTAAAGGCACAATCCAATTTTCAACTGTTTCAAAGCTATTATGTCAAAGGCTGTTTGCATAAACATAACAATGGGAGCGAGCCCCGGCAGAGGCGGCAGCAGAGGGGACGCTGCCCTCTCGTGTCTCCTGCCTGCATGTGCCTGCAGCGTGCTGCGCTCCTGGTGCGAAAATTCGGGATTTTG
>JANPWX010000375.1:0-16182 GCA_024734555.1 Trochalopteron elliotii
GCCCGCGGCGATTGGCTGCGGCCGCGCTTCTCCCCGCCCCGCCCGCGCTCCCGGGAGAGGGGTCTCGGGGGCTTGTCAATCCTCCCCGGTTGAGCCCCGCCCCTAGCGCTGATTGGTCAAGAAATCATTAAATAGGAGAGGGGCGGGGACAGGCGCCTTTTGTGTGTGGCCGCCCGCGGGTGCGGAGGGGCCGCCGCTGAGGCCGCCGCTGCCCCGGGGGGTCTCTGAGGGGCGATAACCCCGCTCAGGGCACAGCTGTGCCTTGCCCTGCTCCCGCTGACCCCGCACAGCTGACGGCTTTGGGTCTGCGGCCCCTGTCCTCCCCTGCAGGCTGGAGAGGAGCCTCGGGGAGCATCCTTACATCCCAAATCGTGTGTGTGAGCACCTTGTGTCCTTCATGGCTGGTGCATTTTAAGTCTGTCCCCCGGCTCCGACTGCTGCCCGTGCTCTTTGCTGCTTCCAACGTGGGCAGTAGGTGCCTTTTCCCTGCCTTTTCGGTCAAAACGCCTCATTCCAGCCACGAGGAGCCTTATGGAGTAGGAGAGGGAATGGCTGCGATGCTCTTCTTCCTCAGCCGCTGTTTTAGGACGACAAAGAGCCTCAGGGATGCAGCCTGAGCTGCTGCTGGGTGGTGATGCCAAAACCCCGGTAAAGCTTTTGGCAGCGGCGCTCGCCTGAGCCGCCACCAAGCCAACCCGCAGCCCGTTTGGCACCTGACTCCAGATTGTCTTTAAATACAGTGTGGAAACAAAAGAGACACCAAAGACCTCTCAAAATGATCATTTTCTCGGCCCCCACGTTCCCACTCTCCATTCTAAACCGTGGTTCTGGCTGACAGCAACGTAGCAATGCAGTTTTCCAGGAGGGTTGTCGGCTGCAGATTCGCACGGGCGGCCAAGGGGCGGACACAATTTCTGTTTTTCGTGGTGTTTTTCCATGGGACTCGGCTGTTTGGCTGTGGTAGCCCAGTAGCCAGACTGTGCATCAGCTGGGTAAATGACACGGGTGAAGATCTTTAACTGGGACAAGCCAGGAATACGTTTTAAACATTTTTAAGTGCAGCCCCAGGCAGGCAGCGAATGAAGGCAAGCTTGGTTTTTATATGATGGTAATCTTGGAAGATGGACCGTGTGTTTTATTTTCACAAGTGCAACGTTGCCGTGCTGCCGATAAACAAAAGACCCAACACTGATGTTTTTAATGGCAAAATTGCATTTTGTCTCGAGCTGATCTTTGTGGGATGTGCAGATGCCCAAATGTGGGCTCTCACATGAGTTGTGTGACCACTTGTGCTGGAATCACAGAAGAGAAAGAGTCTCATTCCTCTGGGTGATGGTTTATTGGAAATCTCATTATACACCTTGCTAAGACGAACTGCTGCCCCGCAAACATTCCAAATGCTGGTAGTTTATCCTTTTTTATTTCCCTGTGGAACATTGTGGGCCATTGACTGCATTTATTGGAGTCCCACTGAAATGCAGCAGTCAGCAGGCAGAGGACACTGACTGGGGCTGCATAATGTCATGTATTGTAAAGACACACAACCCTGCTTCTGTTGCAGACTCCTGCTGTGAGAGGGTCCTTGACAGCCCCACAGCCTCTCTGTGTCCTTTCCTTGCAGAGATCCGTCGTGGAGTGCAAACCATATGTGCTTCCTTTTCCTGCCGTGCCCGGCATTGTCCGTGGGAGGAAGGGAAGTGTGGAAAACAGAGGAAGTGCTCTCAGCCCCTTAGGAAAGCTCTGCATTGAGTTCTGGCCCGAGCCAGGCTGTTGGCATGGGCGTGATGAGTTCTTTGGTGGCCTTTCTGCTTATATTGATGTCTTTATCCATCCTGAAAGCATGTCCTTTATCCACTAATCCATCCTGAAAGCACCACGCTGTGCTCAAAGTCAGGTTCCTGCAGCAAGGTGAAGAAGGTTGAAACTTTCTGCTTGGGAACCAGGTCTAAGACTGAGTATAAATAAATGTTTGAATGAGAATTTTGTTGCAAAAGAGTGATTCTGTGGTTTACAGCCAGATTTTTTTTGTCTTTGATGCCAGACAGCAAAACAAACCCTAATCTGAAGTGCAGTAGATGAACTGGGAGCCTTTTCTCTGATTAGAAGTGACTTTGGGTGAAGCCCGAGGAAACCAAAGGGGGCGTGACGTATAATTCTGTCACCAAGAATTCCTGGCTGTCCAGGGGCAGAGCCAGGAACCGCTTTCAGGGAGATAAATCAACTGAGTAAGAGCTCGTGTTACCACTTGTCCAGGCAGTGGGTTGGGAGTGAAGGTCGTTCTGGGGTGTCTGTGCAGCCTTGTTCCTCCTGCGAGCACAGGACACCAGACTGGCTCCTCATTTCACCCCCAGATCATCCCATTTCCTGCCTGCTCTCCCTGAGAATTCTCTTTGTGTGTGCTGGACACAGCTGGGGAAGATTCCTTGCTGGAGTAATCAGTAAGCAATAACTAATTTTCCTCTTTTTTTTTTTTTGTATTTTCAGAGCTTGCAGAGGCTGTTGTTGGATATTCCAGTCAGCTGAGAACTGAGAGAGGGTCCAGTCCTTCAACACCTCAGTTGAAAACATCAAAACATCAGTTTTACCTGTTGTTGTGAGGGTCTGAATTCTCCTGTTTGGATTTACTCAATCCTGTTAAACCAAAGGGTTTGGTTGAAGTGCTTCTTTCCCTTCAAGCAGCACCTCAGAGCCATTGCAGCCAAATCCTTTATCACAGGATTGATTTATCGTAATTATTTATCCTGATTGAACATCCTAATTATCACAGAGAATTCCTTCCTGTGGGTTTGACTCCATGCAACACGGAATGGCCAAAAGCCTATAAAAATTAACTGAAATAACTCAGTGTGAGGCAGGTGAACTGAGTCCAGTGTGAAAGGAGATTGTTCACTTGTGTGTCCACCCACAGAGACAATGGAAATGAGAATCTCTGCCATGGAGAAGGAGGGGATTTGTTTGGGAGGCTGCTGGATAAAAGACCAGTTGAGTTACCCAAATCCACCAAGTGCCCAGTGCTCCCAGCCCACAGAACTCCTCCACAGGGATCCTCTCAGAGCTTTTCCCCATCACATTTAGGAGCCTTTAGGAGGCTGATCAAGGCTTGCAAAATCTTCTGCCCGTTTAATGACAGGTTTGACATTCTAAACCTCCTAAATGTGGCTTAAGTCTTAGCACTTGTGCCAGAAATCCAGCCTGGAAATCCCAAACTTTTACCAAAATGACTGGCAAAGGCAGAGATGAACCCACTGCTGTCCCGGGTATGAGTCAGCTGTGACGGGCAGCCTTCCCTCGGGTGGGTTCTGTGCCAAAACAGCTTTCCTTCTTTTTGGGATTGAATGCTTTCCCGGCACGATCTGATCTGAAAGCCCACTCTGTCCAGGGATGAACGTAAAACCTGACAGACCAGCTGGGTGTTTAAAGTGGGATCTCTGTGCCTTGTTCACCCCAGAACTGCCGCCTCCTTCGGAGCCACTCCTCTCTCTGTCGCACCTCTCCCGGATTTCCCGATGCTGATCATCCCCTGCCTCATCCCTTCCTGCCTGCCTTGTTCCAAACCTTCCTCCTCATGGCCGTTCTGCCCTGGCTGGCGCCCAGCTCTCCCAATCCACCCCGAAATCCTGCGGCTCCACCCTGTCCTTTCCTGCCGGGATGCGGTGAGTGGCAGGAGCAAGGAGCTTTGCGTGTCTCCTCCACTCCGATCCACGGAAGGGAAAGATAAATATTGCCCTTTGCTTGTTCTCTCAACTACTTCTGAGCACACGGGGCTATTTCCTGCCGGGCTTTCGCGCAGATGCTGGAATTGGAGCTCTCGGGCTTGAGAAAACAAACAAACCCCAGCTTTGAAGCGCGCAGAAAAATATCACGTGGGCTTTGGGACGAGGGGGAGGGAAAAAAAACCCCAAAAAAACCCAAACCAAAAAGCGGCCAGATGTCGGATGTGCAGCATCGCTAGGAGTTTGATTTTCAAGGATTAAAGCGGGTTTGGTTTGGGCGGGGTGGGGAAGGTGTCCTTGCTGTGACAGCAGCAGGAGCGGGATGGATTGAAGGCTGCCAGGGATGAGCCTGTGCCGGCGAGTGTCACCGCCCTCTGCCGATAGACTCCGGCACGCACTCAAGTGTCTCTAAATACGCATTTTCCAGCAGTTTTTTCCAGCTGGAGCCGTAAGAGAGAAGCTCACCTCTCCCTCAGCGAAGATCCCCCCTCAATCACGCTCTGCTTCATCTGTCACCTTTCAAAATTCAAAGCGCGAGCAGCCCTGAACATCCCTTGCCCCGTGTGTCCCCCGTGTCCCTTCCAGCAGTGCTGGCATGTCTCTCCTTGGCCCCAGAAGTCAGGATGCCCTTCTGGTTCCCTGTGGGACTTCTTTCAGAGCAAAAATCCACAGTGCCTGGCTGCCAAAAACACTGCTCAGCTCCCCTTCCCCTGCTCCTTGCATCTGTCTCGGGAACTGCTGAAAAAGAAGTTGATTTCTTGGGTTTCCCTCTTTCCCTGCCTGTCCTGGCTGGAGGGACAGAGATGCCTCAGCCTGGCCCCTCTGCCCCATCACTGCCAGCCATTTCTTTTGCATTCCTGTTTGGAATATTCCCTTTACTCCAATCTTGCCCCGCCAAAGTCACATTTTGGGCGACTTTACCAAATTAGGGATGTGCAGCAGCCCAGCCTGGAGTTGTCCTCTGTGATCCACAGGCTGATTCCAGCCCCCATCCATTATACAATGTTCATTTAGTCCTTGCTAAAGCCAAAACACTTCAGAGCTGGAAAGGAAAATCTGGAAGTATTTACTTGATTTCTCCAGTGACATTCCTTGGGGTGTTTTCACATCATATCCCTTCTCTCACTGCCTTGGGTCAGTATTCCAATAACCAGCTAAATGAGTTTAAAGTGCTGGAGGAGAAAGGACAAGGGAGAAAAGGAAAGTGCCCAAGTATGTGCTGAATGTGGGTGTAAAGTTCAGTGTTTCTTTGCAACATTTGAAAGTCTTGCTGCAGTTGGTTATAGAAAATCAGCTTGGGCAAAAATTAAACTATGGTTTGGGTTGGAAAGGACCTTAAAATTCATTCCATTCCACCCCCTGCCATGGGCAGAGATACCTTCCACTGTCCCAGGGTGATCCACCCTGGCCTTGGACACTTCCAGGGATCCAAGGGCAGCCACAGCTTCTCTGGGCACCCTCACAGGGAAGAATTCCTTCCCAATATCCCATCCAACCCTGCCCTTTGCCAGTCCCCCATTCCATGTCCCCATCCAAAGTCCCTCCTGGACTTTCTGCTCCTCCTGGAGCCCCTTTAGCACTGGAAGGGGCTCTGAGGTCTCCCTGGATCCTTCTCCTCTCCAGGCTGAGCAGCGCCAGCTCTCCCAGCCCACCTTTGGAGAGCTGATGTCACCTGTCCCACCTGCAGGTCCCACATTAAACACTTCTGTGCAAAATCCCAATATTTACACGTTGGGATGAGTGCTGGAATCACACACTGGGGATGATTTCCTGAAGAAACCCACAAATAGCTTCTGAATGACGACCAAAATGAGAAAATTGGGATTGGTTCACGGGCAAGTCATGAATAGAAAAAGAGATGAAATTAGCTGAATGAACTGTTCATTATGCATTATTCAGCCAGCTGTACTAATTAGTGCCTTAAGAACTGTTCCTGTTCCCACTGCAGCCAACTCTAAAACTCCTTTTGATTTCAGTGGGAGCAGGACACAGCCCTCAGAGAATGGGCCTGGTGCCTGCTCCCTCTGCAATGCCTCATGTTTTCTTTTCTTTTTACTATTTCTTACTGATTCCAATCTTTTGTGTCTTCAATAAAAAAGCTTCTGAAATGTCCTGCGTGGTGATCAGTTAATCACAGGGACAGAAATGTTCCCTCAGTCCCATGGCGTGTCCTGTGCCTGATGTGTTCTCTGAAGGGAAAGGTTTTTCATGTCTCCTCTTGCTTTGCTTTTATCCAGAGGAGGAGAGAGGCTTGAAAACCTTTTAGAGAACACAATCCATCCAGAAATGTCACTGGGCCAGGAGGTGCTGAGTTAAATGTTTGCACTCTGAGCCCAGAAATGCAGCTGGATTTTTTTTTTTTTTTCTTTATATGGATAATGTTTGTGCTGGTTCTTTCCCACCAAAAATTCCTACAGCTCTGAGTGTGGCAATGTTAGAAAAAGACACCAAACTGGTGCCTGTGTCACCTCAACAGCAGACCTCCACCAGACCACTTGTAGGGGGCCAGAATAACATGGTTTATATCTCACTTTTCTCCCCATGGACAAACCAACACCTTTAGGAGAAAAAAAATCCTGATTTTGGTTTGGCTCATGGGAGACTCCCACGTCATTCTGCTCCTTGCTTTATCCTGGGTTGCAAACCCAATTCCTTTGCAGAATCCACAGGATTTTTCCAGCTGGTGATGAGGCCAGAGAGCACCCTGATGGATCCTCAGAGCCCAGCTTGGACTTGAAGGGATCACATTTAAATGAATTATTTCCCCTCTTGCTGCAGAGTCCTCTGTCCCCCCCAGCCCAAGGCAGAGGTGTCTCCACTCAGGACTGTGTAGGGAACATCTGGCCAGGGAACAGCTTCCCATTTCCATGTTTTGCTGCATTTTGCCTGTCCATGTTGTACCAGCCACCGTTTTCCTCCCAGTTTTGGGGGTTCCCTGGGAAGGAGCAGCAGCAGCAATGCAGTGGGACCTTGGGAATCCCACGGTGCTGCTGGTGGGTTCCTGCCCCAGCCTGCCCTGAGCTGGATCTGCTGTGGGATCCCTTCCCAGCAATTCCCTAAAATTCCCTCCTGCACAGAGAGAGAGCAGAGGATGTAGCAGCAGCTCAGCCTGGAGGAATCTCCACAACCCCACTCTTTGGGCTCCTCTCCACAGACTGCCTAAAATGGGTATAAAAGGAGCCTCGGCGTGGAATTTATTTTCTTCCTAAGACCATCCTTAAAATAACAAACACCAGCAAAACTGGTGACACGCGGTGCATCTGTTTGAATAACACGGACCTTCTGTTTGTAAGAGAGGAAACTCCAAATAACTCTTTGATTTGTGTTCCCTTTCTTCTCCTTCCTCATCCCCTCCTCCTCACTACTGTATACAAATCTGTTCTGCCAGCTCCGAGCCACCGGTCCCCCCCCTCCTCCCCTGACGAGCGGGTTTTTTACGCCCATGTGATGGTTATTTAATTTCCTCTTTTGCTTCCAACGCGGCCAACATTTATCCTTCCCCCACGGGATCGCGCCTTTGTTTACACGCTGATGTCAAGGGGGAAGGCCAGCACAGACTGAATTCCTGCCCTCTGACTGCATCCCGAGGAATAGCAGCTTCCCTCCCGGATCAGGGGAGCGATCGGGATTAAAAGATGTGGTTAAAGTTAGCACACGGAGGCATCCTTTCCCCGAAGAGGGATGATGGAGTGGCTGCTGTGGCAGGCAGGGGTTGGGCTGTGCTAAAACCTGGCTCAGTGTTACCTTCTAATCGCTTCCCCACAACGAGCAAGGCTGGGAAAACAACACCTAATTGACTTTTTTTTTCCTTTCTTTTTTTAAGACAGCGCAGCCTTTCCACACAGGTAAAAGGGAGATTGTAAAGCACCACTCCCAAAAATCCGACTGAAATCAATGTGACTCTCAGAACAGGCAGGATCTTACCAGGAGCAGCTTTCCTTTGTTCAAAGCTGTGCTCTAAACCGAGTCAGGAACCATCTTTTCCTCATTAAATTTGTTTCCTTTCAGTGCTGAGCCTTTCCCTTCATTACCACATGCAATTTTTTTTTAAAATTTTTTTTAAAGCCCTCATAGCTAATATCACAACTATAGATCTTGGGGGTTATTTATAGCCCTAAACTCCGCAGAGAGCTGTGTGTCTTGTTGCTGTGGAAACTGGGATTCTAAAAGTAAAAGGGTTTTGAAGGGATCTGAGAAGAGACCTGCTGAATTTCGGGATTGGCTTTCACTTCCAGAGGTCTGTGTTCAACCATGCCTTAAACTCACTAGGTAAAATTCACCTGAGGGGCTCAGGTAACCCTCAGGGGATACTGGGGAATACTTGTCCTCTGGTTTTTATGGTCTGGCACGTCACAGCCTGGTTTTTTGCTCTCTGTTGTGAGACAAAAGATGCACAGGTAGCCATGGGAGAGTCAAATCTTGGTGTCACCAATGGCACCTTTGCCAGGCTCTGGGCAATTTGGGTTTTTTCTTTAGATTTGTTGGGTTTTGGCAGCTTTTAACCAAGGGAAATGCCACCTGATGTGCTGGAACCTCCTGCCCACTGCAGCCAATCACTGAATCATGGAATGATTTGGGTGGGAAAGGACCTTGAAATTCATCCCATCCCACCCCTGCTATGGGCAGGGACACCCTCCACCATCCCAGGGTGCTCCAAACCCCATCCAGCCTGGCCTTGGACACTTCCAGGGGCAGCCACAGCTTCTCTGGTCACCCGTGCCAGGGCCTGCCCACCCTCACAGGAAGGAATTTCTTCCCAATACCCCATCTAACCCTGCTCTCTCTCATTTGGAGAGAGACATGACAAGGAAGCCATTCCCTTGTCCTGTCACTGCAGTTCCTGATGAAGAGCCCCTCTCCAAGGACTCTGAGCTCCTCTCCACAGCTTTGAGACTGGCGTGGAGCAGCATTGGCTGGAAATTGGATTTTCCTGTATTAAACTGTTATTTAAATGACTTTATTTGTCTCTGGATGTGGAGTGTAAAGGATGAGGGCGAGAATGATGGGCTCTGTTCCTACCCCACTCCTCCTCTGGCAGCTCAGCAAGGGGCAGACTCTCACTTGGCAGAAATTCCATGTTTTGCCTGGGCAGGGATCTCACCGAGCCACCTATGGAAAAGCCAATTCTTTCCCCTGATCCACCCAGGGATCCCCAGACTGGATCCCAGCTCCTGATAGAAGCCAAAAGCTGCAGTGTCCTGCCCCCTTTGGCCATGGGATGCTGGAGGCTGACAGGAACCCTGTCCTTGCCACCACCACGGCTTCTTCTGTGCCCATAAATGCCAGGTGTCTCCCCGCCCCAGCTGGGGACAAATCCTTGGAGACCTTCCCTAGCTATGGGTGTCATTTTCTAGCTTTAAAAATACTTTCTAATTCAACCAGGAATTCTGTTTACAGACAGCTCCAGAGCCAAGTCTGACCGGAGATTTGAGCAACTCCCAGGACACCAAACTCGGAAAAATATCCTTGAAAATTCCACCCCATCAATGCAGCCGAGGGAGAGGAGGGGGAAAGGGCAAGGACAGGCGATGTAACATGATTAACCCAGGAGCATGTGCCTTAAATTCACAAACAAGGCCCAAATGTCAGCGCTGATGAGCTCTTCCCTTGCATTTCCATAAGTAAAGCAGCGATCCCTGGGCGTGCTGGATTCCCGGCGCCGGGGGCGAGCACCAGGCAGCCTCTCCTTCCCCGAGAGCAGCCCTGACATTTGTTCAGCACATTCTCCAGGTCCTTCCTGGCACGCCGTGTATCGTGCCTGGCCCGGAGTTATTCCTGTGATATTGGATTAAAAATAGGAAAGGCAGGAGCCGAGGCTCGGGACGGTGATTCAGTGACGGAGCTTTTCCATTAGAGGGTGCCAGGAACTCGCTGTTGCCACAGAGCGCAGGAATCGTGGAAAACACAATTTTTGTGCCGTGCATTTCGGGGCTGGGCAAATCCATACCCATTTTTGGACCCAATTCTTGCCCTGCCCATCTAAAGTAGAAATGACAGAATGCTCTGAGTTGGGAGGGACACAAAAGGATCAGCGAGTCCAAGTCTTGGATTTGCTCAGGGCATTTCCAAAAATCCCATGGTGTGCCTGAGAGCATTGTCCAAACTACACTGGGGGTCTTTTGCAGGCAGGAATGTGTATTCAAGAAGTGGATGTGGAGAGCAGGAGATCTCAACATTCCCAGAGAGTTCTGGGCACTGTTTGGATGTGAATAGGAAATTCTTATTAAAAAAGAAACAAGTATTATCCACAAAAAAAAGTGGTAGTTCTGGTGGAAAACAATAGTTTGTTTTGCTCGAGGTGTAGTGGTGAGGACAGACAGTAAAGGATGGGCCCCACCTTCTACTCCAGGTCTGCCAAAAATCACCCAACATCAGGTAACAGCCCAGTTATTGAATAGATTTTCTTCTCCATCCCAGAGAATATCAGCAGCAGAATATCCTCGGGTCTGGGCTGCTTGCAGGCACAGCAGATTTAAAAGTGTCTTGCTTGGTTTTGAAGCTTTGGAGAAACAAATTTCTGTAATTTTGTGGAAGGGTTGGTGAAACTATTGGGTTCAGTCATAGAATCACAGAAAGGTTTGGGTTGGAAGGGGCTTCAAAGCTCATCTCATTTCACCCCCTTCCAGGGCAGGGACAACTTCCACTATCCCAGGGTGTTCCAAACCCTGTCCAGCCTGGCCTTGGACACTGCCAGGGATCCAGGGGCAGCCACAGCTTCTCTGGGCACCCTGTGCCAGGGCCTGCCCACCCTCGCAGAGAGGAATTCCTTCCCAAAATCCCATCCATCCCTGCCCCTCTGGAAGTGGGAAGCCATTCCCTGTGTCCTATCCCACCCAGCAGTGTGGAGACCAATTCCTCTGTGGTGCAGCTGCAGGGGGACACTGCTGCTGACACATGGAAAAAAGAAGATGAATCCTTGGATCAGGAGATATCTTTGTCCCTTTCCTCCCTCTGCAAATCCTGGGCACATCCATCCCTGTGCATCACTTTCCCCACCTGCCTGTCCAGCATGGGATCTTCTGGAGCACATGGATTTCTGGTTAATGAGGGGATAAGAACCTTCCTGGGATGAGTATCTGGAAAGCTACAGGTGACAGCAGTCATGGAGGGGAAGGGAACATGTCTAGATCCCAAATCCCAGCACTGCCTGACTCTGCAGCACATCCTGACAGCTTTTCCCGTGGATTTCTGCCAACGTGGCTCAGGTTTGGAGCCGTCTGCTCCTGTCCCAGGTCACAGTGGGTGATCCAGAGCAGATGGGATGAAGGGCTGACCCTGAGCCACACCAGCAGGACTGATCCTTGCTCTCCTGACTGGGAATTCAGGACAAAGCAGGAGCAGCAGTGTCCTGACCAGGTGGGTGAGGGCTGTGTCAGCAGCCGCCTCTTCCCCTGGTTTTTGGAGGAATCTGGTGCTTCTGAACCCAAAAGTCAGGATCATGCATTGGCAATGATTTCTGGCTGACAGACAGAAAACCAGGGATGGTAAAGGAGCAAGAGACTCATCTTAGACAGCAGTTTTCCAATAAAACCACACCTGGCTGAGTGCTGGTGTTGGCTGTGGCCACACTTTTGGTCCTGGTGGCTTCCCTGGTGTCACGAGGATGGATTTGGTGGGTCACATTTAGTGGATCCCTGGCTGCCCATCCCTGGCTGTTTCCTTGCTGCTGTGGCCAAGGGACAAGAAGAAACCCTGTCCCTAGGTCTGTGGTCCCTGATCCCTGTGAGCAGGGTTAGAGTTAGGGCTACCCTGATTTCCTGGGATGGGAATAGCAGGATCGGGGGCTGCAGCCACATCCTCATGGGAAGAATCACCTATGGATGGTCTTATCTTGCATTGCTGGAGAGTCTTTCTTCCCAAAATGATCCCAAAGCGTTCTGGGGAGTAAATATAAACCAGAGGTGTCTAGGGAGGAGGATGGGGTGGGATTCAGGGCTCGCAGTGGCACAGCTGAGCAGTTTGGGATGGGAAGGGAAGCCAGGACGTGTGAGGACACGGGAGGGAACACAGGCCAGCAGAGTGCACAGAGCAGCAACTGGCAAAGCTGGGGCTGGGCCAAGAAAATAAACATAGGAAGTGCTTGAGACTGATGAGAACCATGGGCAGCCTGCTCTTGTTTAAGGAGGTTTTTTTGGGACACTGCAGCAGGCGCCTGTTGCAGACAGAGCGAGACCTCAGCCCTGTTCAAACTTTCATTGACTTCAGCTGGGCCAGGGTTTCATTTCAGATGGTTCTGGTTTTCCCCAGGATGTGATTTCCCCTTTTTGGGATGTATCCCTTTACCACCCACTGCCCCACAGGAATTTTGGAGACTTGTGCAGAGATTTAGGGATGGATGGTGTCGGGGCTGGGTGCTGCCAGCATGTCAGGAGGAGCAGAGGCTGCTCTGCAGCACTCCAGAGCTTTGTGTGAGCACTCAGGATCGATAAATCCAGAGCTGAAGGCCAAATCTGAGTGCTCAGCAGCTCTGCTAATCACCTGGGTGCCTGCACGCAGATTGAAAGCCAGTTCCTTCCAAATTTTCTCTTCCAACAAATAGCCTGGAGGCTTTCCACTCCAAAGTCTGACTTGGGTCCCTGACTTTAGAATTTCAGCCCCCTGTGGGCTCCTGTTTCCTGATGAAGATGGGGTGTTCAAGGTAAGTGACAAATTGGAGCAGAGGCACCAGCTTTCACCCCGAGATCTCCAGAATTAACCATCCAAAATTCACAGGGTCATGGAAAAAAATCCTGTCAATCATGAGGGAAGTTTGAAGGGAAGGCTCAAGCAATGCTGGGAAATATGAGCAGAGGGTAAAAGAGGAGCTTGGGGTGGTTGTGAGAAGAGGTTCTCTGGGAAGTGGAAGATTGTATTCCTGGCTGGAATTGAAGCTGGGTGTGAAGGGAATGAGGACAGGGAATGCAGCCTCCAGCTCTGATCCTTTTGGGGAGCTCCGTCCATCCCATCATGTCTGGGATGAGTTTCAGTCCAAATCCAAAATTTCCTTCACTTCAGAACGGTTTCCCCTGGGATTTATCAGCACCTGGCCTCCTTTGTTTCAGCAAGACCAAGGCGTGCATCTCATCCCGGGGAAAAATCCAAACATCCTCCTCTTCCCCATCCCTGCTGCTCCTGCTTTGTGCCCGTGCTGGTGCCTGACAGTGACAGCCGAGTTAATCTGGTTTAGAATTCTCGTGCCTGGGTTTCTGGAGGTCTCACTGTTGTAGGGTGACGTTCCTTTATCCCTCGCCCTTTCTTTTCCTCCTGGATTATCCCATGTTAATAGTACCATGTAATGCAGCCTGTTATTAACTGCTCCTGAATCCTGCTTGCTGATTCCTTAAGCAGATCTCAAAACCCCGTGAATCTGCATCTGCCTTGGAGTTTTCTGAGGGTTTGTTTTGTGCTTTTTTTCTTTTTTTTTTTTTTTCTTCTTTTTTTCTCCTTAAAACCCAATGCATGAAATGTGTAGGATAACTTTCTGCTCTGGCTTTTGGGAAGCAAAGGAATTTCTCGTGTTTGGATAGCCCAGACGTGATATTCCACATTGAAGTGTGCATCTGTTTAAATCCCTACAAAACAGCCTGCAAGAAGGAAACCTTGTTTGAAAACCTACATCAAAAATGGAATAAATCCTGCCATAGGTATTTATCTGCCCAGAAAAAAGATCCTTGACCACCCTGGTGTGACAGCATTTCATAAGAAAAGAATATGAGTAACGTCAGCTTTTTTACATGGCTGTGTCTTCTTGGTTCACTGAGAGACATTTCTTTTTTGTTATGAATTATAAATCCCTATTGCTACGGTCCAAACAATTCTGGGAACTTCTGCCACTGGCTTTCAGAGCCCAGGGAAATCACAGTGTCCTTTGCATTTACAGTGCTCAAAGCATTTCCAAACATTCATTATTCACACAGGAATTCGTCCATCAGCAGCTCCATTAAACTGAGAGTGGGAGCTCTGCTTTCTCATCAGGTGCCAAAAGACTTGGTTGGGGTTTATTTCTTCCTCTGAGAGCAGATTCTAATCCCAAGGGTCAGAGCAGCACCTTTTGCAAAGAGTTAGACCAGAGGAGTGAGTGTCTCCTTGGTCCCTGCCTCAGTTTCCCCATCCCTGATGTCTCATTTGAGGCTTCAGCCCACTGGGAGCTGGAGGAAATAATAATAATAATAATAATAATAATAATAATAATAATAATAATAATAATAATAATAATAATAATAATAATAATAATAATAATAATAATAATAATAATAAAATAATAACCTAACCAAAAATCAAATTGGCCAATACTTGTAAATCCCATCTCCCACATCCAGGAGTTCTTGGGGATCACAGAATCCTGGAATGGTTTGGGTTGGAAGGGACCTTAAAAATCCCATTCCACCCCCTGCCATGGGCAGCACACCTCCCACTAGCCCAGGTAGCTCCAAGCCCTGTCCATGGACATTTCCAGGGATGAGGCAGCCACAACCTCAACTTCTCTGGATTACAAATATTCTCAGAATTTAAGAAAACCCAACTTCCTGTATCTGTTAAGCCAGACAAAAACCCAAGCTCTTGACAGGAAATACCCCAAATGCCCTCAAAGAAAAAAAAATAAAAAATCAAAAAACACCTTCAAGTCATTTATTTTTTAACCTCATGCAGCTTGAACCCTGTTCTCAAGGCTGAGGAGGGGCAGAGGGAGCAGAAATTGGCTCTTTCTCCAGATTTGGCCAAGCTTTGGGATGCGTCCCTTCCTGGGAGAGCAGGATGAGCCCCACAGCAGCTCCTCCAGCCCTTCCCAACCTGGGGCAGGAGCAGCCTTTGCCCGTGGCAGGGCTGGAGCTGGGAGCCAGTGTGCCAAGCCCTGCTCCAAAGCAGGTTTCTTCTCCTGACATTATGTCAGCATTTCCTGACAAACCCAGCAGGAACACGGGGGTGACAGATGTCCCTTAATTCTTGGCACCATTCCCGCTCCTCGGGCTCAGACTGAAAACCCTGAGCCTCCAAGTGAAGGCCCTGCTTTGGTTTAGTTAAGCCTGGCTGTTGGGGAAGATGAATCAGGGAAACCTCATAAATATGATTGCTTAGCAAAAGATTCTGAAAATATGAAGCCTATAATGGAAATAGAAATGAAAGCTGGCTTTGAGTTGTAGGATACCCAGCCTTAGTTACTGTATACCCTGAAAACAACAGCCCAGCCAGCTGAAGGAGAATCCCTTTGGGTTGAACAATCCCCTTCTGCTGGCTGAGGGATCCAAAGGTCAATGTAGCAAAAGAGAAAAGTCTAAAGAGTAGTTTTTAGAGTTTAAAATACAACACAGTATGGTAATGTAGTAGTTCTTACAGACTGTATGTAGTTCTATAGGGTTTTGTGTCTTGTACTGGTTGGTTGGTGTAAATTGGAATATTCAACACAAAAGGAGATACAATATATTATAACAAGGCTGTCACTCTCTCTAGCTCTCTTCTCTCTCTGGCTCTCTTCTCTCTCTGACTCTTTTCTCCCTCCTCTCTTACCTCTCACCCTCTTGTTCTCTCTCTCTCTCTCTCTTTGGGACTTCCCCTCAGCCCAGGCTGGTGGCTGAAGGCCCTTTTTACCCACCACCCTTGCAATAAACCCACGTGTTCTAGAATGTCTCAGCTCTGCAGAGTTCCCTCTCCCTGCCCTCCACAGATGCTCTTACACCTGGCTACCTCAGGTTTATTCACAGGCATCTTTCAGCTGTGGAAAATTGGTCACCTTGGGGTTTCTGCCCTGCCAAGGGGTGTCCCAGAGTTCCAGGCAGGTGAGGAGGGTGGAAGATCCAGGGAGATGGGGGAGGCTGGGGAAGCCACATCCCTGCAAATAAAGGGATTTTCCAGCTGGGATGAGAAGGGCAAAGAAGGGCCACTCCCTGTGGCAGGCTGTGTCCTCCTGGAGGTGGAGCTGGGGTTTATCACGGGCAAACAGTTCAACAGTCATTTTTTGTAGGGGTGATCCAGTAAAGTAAAAGGGCAAATAAAGCATGCTGGTGGGAAATCCCATTGTTTTCCCTTGGTTTTATTTTTCATCTTCCAAGATCACAAAAAATCTACCTCTGTCCCTCAGTAATGAGAGAAGGATGGAGGGAGGGAGGATGGTTTACCACCACCTGCAGAGCCATGTCCTGCTCCTCTTCTCCTTCACAGGCCTTTACCCAGGACAGCAGCTTGATTTTATTGAACACAGCTGCTGGGTGTGTTCCACAGCACACAGGAACTCAAATCTGGTCATCTGTCCATCTCTCCATCCATCCATCCATCCATCCATCCATCCATCCATCCATCCATCCATCATCCATCCAACCCTCCATCCATCCATCCATCCATCCATCCATCCATCCATCCATCCATCCATCCATCCATCCATCCCTCCATCCATCCCTCCATCCATCCCTCCATCCATCCCTCCATCCATCCATCCATCATCCATCCATCCACCCATCCCTCCATCCATCCATCCATCCAGTTTCATTGCTCCGGA
>JANPWX010000375.1:24895-43909 GCA_024734555.1 Trochalopteron elliotii
GTTGGATAGACTAGGCACCCCCAGAGAGAGCAAATCCTGCTCCCCCAGCCCGGGGGATTGGTGTCCATCGAGGAAGAGCCCAGATCAGCCCAGGAGCCCACGCGTCGCCGAGCGTCCCTGGCGCGGCTGCCACGCGGCCTCTGCACTGTCCTGTTGTCCCCGTGGCCTCACCCCCTCAGACATCCCCAGCACTGCTGATATAGCCTCATCTTCCTGCCAAGAAAACCCCTCCTGCCCTCCTCCAGAGCGCCCTGATATTACATAAACCAGGCTCCCAAGGATTGCTTGGAGTTGAAGCACTTGTGTGATTCCCCCCAGCTCCGGAGTGGGAGCAGGAATTGCTCCCCTGCTTCAGGGGAAAGGGGCTGCATCCACCTGGATCAGCACTGGTGTGAGGCTGGGGCTGCTGGCAGTGGAGCTGGGGGGACCTGGGGCACAGGGTTGGAGACCCTCTTCTGATCAAGTCTGGAGATCAGGAGACATCACAGCTGCTTCCTGCACTGGATACTTTGGGGATGCTCAGTGATTTCACCCCAGAGACTGCTGGAGTTGGAGCTCCAGAATTCCCATGGGAATTCTCTGTGTTGGGTTTGGGTTGAGCTGCTGAAACCATGGCTGTGGGAATGGAGGAGATGGGGTGGCTGGTGGAAGCCCCAAATCTGTTTTTGCCCTTTCCATCCCTAGCAATGCTGTTTTCCTCCTCCTTCCACCTCTTCCCAGCTGAACAGCTGGGATCCTAAAGCAGACAGGGGCTCTGAGATGGGCCCAGCCCACTGCCCAGCATCCCTGAGGGAATGGGACAGGCTGGAGGTGTCTGCTGTGAACCAGGCTCATCCTCTCCCCATCCTGAACGTCCCATGAATGTCCCTAAATCCTTGTTTCTCGAGAGGGCTACCCCGAAAGGGCCGGGCGGTCGCATGGTGGTGTTCATCTTGTGTAATCTCCGTGCCCACTCACCTAAAATGAATCATCCTTTGATAGGTGAGGGAAATATAATTAGTGTTTGCATTGTTAGCACTGGCTGAGTAGGCAAGTGGGTTTTCTTGGCCTGGGCTGGGAAATATTCCTGCCATGGGGAGAGGAAAGCGGAGCGCTGGGAGCTGCCAGGGTGGGGCTGTGCCAGCCTGTCCTGCTCCATGTCCCACTTTCCCACCCCTGCAGTGGCACTGGTGACACCTCTCTTAGCAGGTGCACCAGGAGCTACCAACCAAATGGCTTGGGAGTGGTTGAGGATGGGGAAAAGCATGGAATATTTCCCAAAATCCAGCATAAAGGGCTGCGCTGGGAGGGATGGAGCAGGAATGCTGTGTGGGATCTGCCTGGCTGGGCAAGGGGCTGCATCCCCTCACCTGAGCAGAGCCCTGGTTTGGGATGAACCACCACCAGCCAGGAGGCTTGGAACAAGACATCTTTAAGATCCCTTCCAACCTAAATCATCCCCAAGTTCCATGGTGCCACAATGGCAGCAGCCTGGGGCCTGTCCCCACCCTGGCCTTCCCCTGAGCTCCTGCACAGGGAGCCGACGAGCCAGGGCAGATTTCCATCAGCATCTATTCATAGCACGGATGTCAGAATTACCTTAAAAGTACCAGCTCTTCCCTTGTTTTGCTGCCGGGAAGGAATTGTTGATGCACTTTAAACAGTGGGCGGAAACAAGCAAATACAAGAGCGCCCTGATCCTCGATCCTCCCGTTCCTGCAGCACCCAGACACAGCCAGAGCTGGTCCTAACAACCCCTCAGGACCTGAGAATTCATTTTAAAAGGGCAAGATTGAGGTGATGGAGCATCTCACTGTCTGGATTGGGTCTGGAAGCTGCTTGCAGTGGTTCTAGGAGAGCAAAGCCGGAGACGTCAGGAGCTGCCGAGCGCAGAAAAATGAATCAAAATACTAAATGAAGGTTCTGACCAGCCTCATTAAAAATGAATGCTATGAACTCATGGTAATTACTTCTCTCACTGGAACATGCTGCTTAGTTTCAGGTACAGCTCAGGACAGAGGAAGAAGGATTTTGACCTCGGAGAAAAGAACATGAGACAGAAATTGCCAGACAGGCCTCAGACTCTCACTCCATCTTCTCAAGCCTTTTATCCAGGCTGTGATTCTCCAGGGAATTGTGCAGGATCCCAACCCTGGGGAGCCCATCAACCCCCTCTCCCTGACCCACAGTACAGGGTGACTTCAGCCCTGAAGCACAGTGTTAATGTCATTTCACTGGGGTGGGTTTCTCATGGCTTTGAATGCAAATCTCAGGATATTTGCATGTGATTTGATATCCCATGGGGCTCCTCGTGGTTGGGTGACATCTGCTCCTGGAGCTGAACATTTTTTTTTTCTCCTTTAGAAGCTCCAGCTTGTGGAATCATGTGATTTTGCAAGATTTTTCAGCTTCGGTTTGGAAAGCAAGGTTTCCACCCAGGCTATTGCAGAAAAGTCATTCTTCCAGGCTTGGGAAGCAGCAGACAAGAGCTAAAAATGCCTTCTGTTTAAAAATGCCTCGATTTTAAAATGAACCTGATGAATTTTGAATGCTTTGAGTCAGGTAACGCTGACGTAGATGAATGAGCTGTATTAATGTAGGCATGACTTGGAGATGGAGGAGCTGGGCAGGGTGAGCTTGGGGATGGTCTTTTAGGGGAGAGCACTGGGCTTTAGCATCTGCCTTGTGAGGGTTTTTGTCTCTTTGGGTCTGGTTTTGGCATTGATTGAACTCCTGAGCAAGAAAGGATTTATTTCCAGGAGTTTGCTGTAGTTATAGGAGAGTCTTGATGGTCATTTGCCCCTGGATTCAGCTGTTTAACTCAAAATTAAAGTATTTTTTAACAGAAACCATGGGGAACTTGCAGAAAACAAACCATGGAAGGCAAATGTTTATAATTTGGGGCTTGATGTTGGCTCTTCAAAGACAGATTCTGGCCTTTGCATCAAAAATCTTTAAAAATTGCAATGGCTGCATGAGCATTCCCTAAGAACAGCCACTGCTTTCCCAACATTATTCCCTGAAGAGGTTCCACTCACTCTCAGCACACAGCAGAGCATCATGAATTTTCATGAATGAGTGAACAGCCAGAGCAAGGCCCCTCATTTTGCTGATTTCCACAAGAAGATGATCACTACAAAGGTATTATTTCCAGCTCAGGGTGTCACTCGGGGTCTGCAAGGTGTTCCCCTGGAATGAATAAAGGTCTGGAAGTGTCCAAGGCCAGGCTGGAGGGAGCTGGAGGAATCTGGGATGGTGGAAGGTGTCCCTGCCCATGGCAGGGATGAAATGAGATGAGCTTTAAGGTCCCTTCCAACTCTGTGATTCTGTGATTTATTTCACAGGGAATAACTAAACCCTTCTCTTGCCTCATCCCATGCTGCAGCAGCCTCCTACCCCTGATCCATGGGGAGCTCAGCCTCATCCCACCCATCTAAGCAGCTCCCACACCTCGGGGTGGGGGATGCAGCCCCCAGAAATCCCACAGAGTTTGGGAGAGGCTGGGAGTCAGCTCCTGGATCTCTGCTGAGGAATGGGAGAGATCCAGGAGTTTGTGGCAGGATTAGAGCATGGAGAGGATTAAGGGAATCAGCATTAGCCCAATTTCACTCTGCTTTGTGAGAGGAGCACATTGGCCTTAATAAAGGTGCTGAGCAATATCCTAAAGTGCTTTGCATCCCCGGGGATAAAACCTCATCCTGCTTTTGACCCCAGCCTGGGGCTGAATCCGCAGGGATTCAGCTGCCCTGGGAAAAGAGTGGCCCCATTTCACCAGGGGATGATGATGATGATGATTCCTTGACTTTCCCTGTGTCTGACAAACCCAGCCCTTCCCACTCCCAGGACAGGCAACAAGAAATGTCCTCCTTTGGTTGTTTCCTTGTAAAAGTTGTATTTCCCCTGACTGCAGGACCTGGAGCTTTGAGAGGAATCACAGCTGGCCTGAGAGGCACCATCAGAATCAGTGAAGCCAAGATGTGATTGTCTTTATTGTGGTTTATTGAAGCCTTTCCTTGAATTCTGGCTGGAAAAGGCACTTCCCAACAGGTTTGGGGAAGGAGGAGATGCAGAGGCAATGAGAAGAGGGAGGGGCTGCTCAGGACAGGCTTGGTTTTTCCTGAAGAACAGATTTTCCCCTTGAAGCAAACAGCTGAAATACCTTGGAAAACATTAATTTTCATACAATATATATATATTATTTAATGTTTCCCAGTAAGAGAGAAGCCTTCACCCTGCTGCTTGCAGAGTTTCTTTGGGACAGGCAATGAGGACATAAATGTGTCCCTCTGTTTGGGATGGGGCTCATACCCTGCAGAGAAACAGAGAAACATTCCTGCCACCTCTGATTTCCCTGTGATTTTCCCCAAGGAGAATGGCTCAGCAATCCCTGCTCCATGGTATCTTAGCCAGAAATACTTTTGTTGTTATTTGCATCCAGCGGAGGAGGAGGAGGAGGAGGAGGAGGAGGAGGAGGAGGCAGATTCCCTGGCTGAGGTGTGAGGCTGTAGAAATCCATCTCCTCCCTGCAGATCCCAGCTCCTGCTCCTGCAGAAGTTCTGGCTGGTCCAAACCCATCCCTGCTCCCATCCCTACCCCTTCCAAAGCCATCTCCTTCCAAACCTCATCTAAGCCCAGCACCTCCACTGCTTGATTCCTTTAGATGGAGGCTCTCTGCTTTTAGAAGTACAAGCTGACCACGCTGACATGAGCTGTAATTCTTTATTATTTATTGACACTCCCCCCCCACCAAAAACCAGATTTAATTCTGTACACAGCAGCCCCTGACAGCTCTCATCCTCCTCATCCTCTCCCCCTTCCCCTCAGTGCCTCTCTGGCTGCCCAGCCCTGGCTGTGCCCACCATGTCTGGATGCACCCAGCATTAGCACTATGACTAACACCCATCACGTGTTCGTGCCTGCAGATTAGATTTGCATACTCAAAAATCCATACTTTATTCCTTCCCCTGTGTAAGCAGTTACCAGAGCATATTTTTGGCAAATTAGCAGCCACAGCAGAAGCATCTGACTGTGTTTTTAGCGTGGCTTGGTGATGGAAAGCCTTGGCAGGGCTGGAGGGGGGATCATTTGCTGTGGATTCTGTATCCGTGTGGTGTTGGACACAGGCAGTGTCACTGATCCCACATTCCGAGGTGGGCAGGGCAGGTGGCTTCTCAAGGCCATGCCTGTGTGGGATTTAGGGGAGGGTTTGTGGGATGGGAGCAGCAGCTGGGCACAGGGCAGGGCATGGAAGTCACCCAGCTGGACACGGTGTCCTGCTGCCAGGAGGGACAGTGCAGGAGGGCTGTCCTGGCAGAAAATGTGTCCCCACATCCATGCAGTGACCAGGGGGTTGAGGGAGGGGATTCTCCTCCTCTGAAACCCCACCTGCAGTGATTTTCCAGCTCTGGGGCTTCCCAAAGTGAGAAGGATGTGGAGCTGCTGGAGCAATTCCAGAGGAGGCCACGGAGCTGCTCCAAGGGCTGGAGCCCCTCTGCTCTGGAGCCAGCTTGGGAGAGCTGGGGGGGTACACTGGAGAAGGGAAAGAGCCAGGGAAACCTCAGAGCCCCTTCCAGGGCCTAAAGGGGCTCCAGGAGAGCTGGAGAGGGACTGGGGACAAGGCCTGGAGGGACAGGACACTGCCAGAGGGCAGGGATGGGTGGGATTTTGGGAAGGAATTGTTCCCTGTGAGGGTGGCCAGGCCCTGGCACAGGGTGCCCAGAGAAGGTGTGGCTGCCCCTGGATCCCTGGCAGTGTCCAAGGCCAGGCTGGATGGGATTTGGAACAACCTGGGGCAGTGGAAGGTGTCCCTTGAGTGGGAACAACATGAGCTTTAAGGTCCCTTCCCACCCAAACCATTCTGGGATTCTGTGATCCTGTGCTCAGGAGGCCCCACAGAGTCATGTAGGACATTTGGGGTCACATTTTTCCCAGTGATTCCCCAGGATGACCAGCAAGGCCATCCCCACTGTCACACCTTCTGTCCCAATCTCTGAGGCTGGATGAGCACCCTCCAGCCCTCTCTTTTCTCCCAGATTTTTTCCCTTTGGGATGGGCGTTCCTGAGATGATTTGTGTGTGAATCCTCCTGGGATCTGTGGTATCGAGCAGCTGGAAGAGGATATCTGTAAAACTCCCTCCTCCTGTCAGAATCCAAGAGCCCAGCCTAATTATTGCCATTGGACATCTTTAATTAATATGCTGCAGAGGCCAGAGATAAGAGGGGGGCTGAGCATGCAGGAAGGATCCTTTGTGAGATAAATCAGCAATTTGTAAAACCTAATTACTTTGGCTTGGAAAAGTGGAGGGGCCACTTCGGACCACTTCCCCCTCCTTGCTGGGATTCTGCTGAGTGGGGAAGGAGAGCTGGGAGCTTGGGAATGCTGCTGGTGCCCAGCACAGTCACTGGCCCAGGATCTGGCTGTGCCTCAAGGATGGGACAGAGCTCCTGCTCCTTTGAGCCTGCTGCTCCCATTTTCCAGGCAAACCTGGGAAGCTGCCTCCTTGTTGCTGATTATTTTATCTAGCCTGGGAATATTGACCATTGTGCTGGGTGTGCTTGGGTTTTTAGCTTGGTGTTAGGGATGGAGAAGGAGTTTTTTCCAAACATTTGTCTTTTTCTGAGGTCAGGTTGTGATTACGACACTCACGTGTCTGGTGCCCTCAAAGTGCTTCACAACATCCCAAATTCCTGCTTGGATGTCTCCACAGGAGGAGCTGGAAGAGGGCAGGTCTGTGCAAACCCCCCGTGGGCTTTATCTGTGTGTTTGCCAAAGGATTCATCCTGCAGGACACGGAACCAGCCGTGTGTTTTTGGGAAAAGCCTGGGAGCAGCCATAAAGCTTCTCCTTAATGGTGTTCCTGGAGTGGGGCCAGAGGGCTCAGCGACTACAAAACGCCAAATCTTGGGTATGGGCAGAGGGGGGAAAGAAAACACAGTCATTGCAACCCAAAAAAATCCTTATTTTTATCTCCTTCCAACGTCATGGCCCAGGTTTATATCCAAGTGCATGATCCCACCTTAAACCAGAGGAAGCCCCACGGACCTGACCAACCTCCTCCCTTTGGGCTTCCTCCTGTGTTGTTCAAACTCCAGCTGGTGCTGAGGGAGCTCCTTGGGATGTTTATTTGTTATAAAGCCAGATTTCCCTGGGCATCACTGTGGGGTTTCAACATGTCTCCATAAGCAGGAAAGGACTCCAGCTCCAGGAAATTCCTTAGTTTGGGACAGAAAGCCATGACTTGGTTGCCCCTTTCTCAGCCATAGAGAAGACCTTGTCAGCGAGAGGGACCAGTCCTGGATCCCCACAGTGCCTGGATCCCAGAGGGATAAGCTGGAGATTCTTCCTCCCCTTCCCAGCAAAATCCCCAAAATCTCTTTGGCAAAGGAACTGAAATGCACGGAAAGACATCGCTCTTCCTGCAATGCCTCCAGTCCTCATGGAGAGCTTTGCAAACAGGAGCTTCATGAGGGTTCCCAAACCCAGCTGAACTGCTGGAATGCTGCTGCCTTATCCCTGTTTCCTGCAGGGAATGTGGAGGTGCAGAGTCCTGCTCATCCCCCACTTTGCTGCAAGGTGCAAACCCAGGCCAGCCCTGATTTGGGGGGTTTTGGTGTTAGGGGGCCACCAGGAGCTGCCCTGCAGACTCTCAGCTCTCTTCCCAGGATGGATTTTAGCCAAATGCTGAGGAAGCACTGCTCCCTGTCACTGCTGGAGAATCAGGAATGATGCTCCCCAGAGCAGGAACTTCCCTCTCTCTGCTCTCAGCCCCGCTGCCTCCAGCCAAGGATGGGGCTCTGCACGCTCCTCACGGCAATGGCAATTCCTGCAGGAGCTCTGGAAACAAGCCAGCCCTGCTCCAAGGGGAGTGAGCCAAAAAAAACCCCAAATTCAGGATTAGGAACACCAGTGAATGTGTCCAACAGCACTGCCCCTTTTCTTCTCTCTGTGTTTCCATCAATCCCCGTCTTCCCCATGAGCCAATTTCCTTTCTTACACTTCAACAGGAATTCCTGAAATAGGAATATTCTCTCCATTCCATCTTTTGGGATGACTCCAGTTGTTTTCTCCTAGCCTCAGGATGTTCCCTCNCTCAGAATTCTCCACTCAGCACCTCAGCAGATCATTCTGTCCCACCAGAAGTGCTCATTCCACCCCTCCCAGCCCCATCCTGCTGCAGCTGCAGCCGCTCCATGCTGGCACGTGAAGGGGAATATGGTGAAATCCTCTGAAATCCTGTTTCCTCCGCAGGGGAGAAGGAGTCTCCGGGCTCCTTGTGAGATCAAGCTTTGTGCACATATCTGCAAATGTCGGGGCAGAGGTTAAGCTGAGCCGGGCTCGGGGAGGAGGTGGCGGCGCTTGGCAATGCAGATCAGATGGCTCCGGAGCCTCCTGCTATGCATGGCCAAATCCCGGGATATCGAGGGGTTTAGAGCATGATGAAGTCAGGGGAAGGAAGGAGCGCTGCTGGCTGAGGGAGGACTGAGCTCCCTGACAGGGAAGCTCTTTGATCTGGTGGTGGCCGCGATGTCTTGGTGGCCGCCGGGGACACGAGCGCGGCCTCCGAGGCAATCCCTAGGGATAATCCCTGCTGCTGCCTCCTGCAGGGAAGCAACGACACCCATGAAAGCAGAGCTGGGGCTTGGGAGTTGCTCCCTGGGAGGGGACAAGCAGGACGGAGTGGAGTGGCTGGAAAATCCTCCCTTGCCGAGGAGATGATGCCGAGGAGATGAGATGCCGAGGCTGCTCCTGGCAGCTGTGCCATTCCAGGGGCAGGTTGGAAGGCCGGGCAGGGATAGCAGCATCCCGGGCACCTCATCCTGGCTGGGGACACGCCCAGGGTGAAGCTGTGACTGCTGTGACCGATTTGCTCCAGGCGGGCCGAGCTGGCACACCCCAGCCCGCGGCGCTTTGCTCTGCTCCCTCCCAGTCCCTCGGGTTTTCAGCACGGGGCTCTGATCCCTCACGCTGCTCCAGCTGAACCCAGGGAGCTTTTTTAGCTGCACGTTTACCAGGAGATGAGGAGGCTGAGAGACCTGTGTGAGGTCAGGGCTCGAGTCGAGGGATTCAGACAAGGGAAAGGGAGATGAGGACTTGGGCAGGGTTGGGATCTGGTGGATCTCCTGCAGGACCTGTTCTCCCCGTGCTCTTGCCCACACTGACATCTTTCCCTGAAACCCATTGAATCCATCTCTAGGGAAGGAGGAGCATGGTGTGAGAACACCCCAAGCCACCCTGAGGGGTCTTTTTCAGGGGAATTTGGGGTGCTGGGTGGGGGGAATCTCTCCCCCAGCTGCTCCATTGTCCTGCTGAGACATTCTGGGATGGAGCCAGAAAGGGAAGAGAGGTGCTGCCAGGTCCCCAGGGAATGCAAGGACACCTTGGCAGGCCCTCCCCTGCCACAGCCAGCACCCCAGGCATGGGGAGAGCTGTGGGTGCACAGCACTGGCTGTTCCACATTTTTGGGGACAGCACAGGGGACAAGACAGGCTGACTGCTCAAACTCCCTCCACAGGACATGTCTGCAGTGTCCTCTGAGCTGCACCTCACAGGTTGTCCCCCATCCTTCTCCCTGTCACCACCTCCTCACCCTGCCCTGCCAGTGCCTGCCCTAATCCCACTGCCTGCCCTAATCCCGGTGCTAATCCTATAAAACCTCAGTAAATCCTGCCTACCCCTGCCTCTCCATTTCCCTTCTCCAGGGCAGGCTCTGTGGGGTTCCCAACTTGGGCCTGCTGGTGTTTTTGGGATGCACAAAGCTGCCACCCCAAAATAATGTAATGCCATTGGAGCACGGGGAAGGATGCCCAAATCCTGGGGGAATTGTGCAAAGCACTGTCAGCTAAAAGACAGCTGAAGCACCCCAAAATACACCCCAAAATGTGGCCAGGTGCTGCTTTCACGTTCTCAGGAAGCAGTTCCTGTGCTCAGCATGAGCTGCTCCAGCCCAGATCCCTTCTCCAGAGCCACAGCTGAGCACCAGAACAGGGCAGGGGAATTCCTCAGGGAGTCCTGGGGTAGGACTGGCCCCATTCACTCAGGGTTCACTATTTCAGCAGGTCTATTTTAAGACTCCCTGGGTGTGTGGGAGTGGGGCTGGCACAAAGGGAGGTCCCACTGCTGCCAGGTGCTGCCTGTGCCCATCCCAGGGCTGGGACTGTTCACAGCATTCCAGCAGCTCCAGGGCCCAGTGAGGAGCCATCCTCAGGCTCCTCAATCTGCCCCAGGAGGCTTTAGGAGAGCAGTGGATCACTGCGTCTCGAGCTGGTCTGGAGAAGATTAAGCCAACCTAAGAATAAAAACAAGCCCTGCAGTTCAACAGGCTGGGATAAGGCCTGGAATTGTGCCAAGCTCCGAGCTCCAGGAGGGGATGGGATGGGATTAGGAACCCCGAGCAGATTACCACCCACCCCACATTTCGGTGCACAGGGAGGGTGCTGAGGTCCAGCTGTGCCCCCCCGGGCTGGGTGTGTCCCTTGTCCCCCCATTCCCAGCCCTGTGTGTGCTTCGTGCCACCAACAACTAGTTAAGAAACTCCAGGAAGTGCCCACGCAAATGTAGGAGCTCCAACGGGGGCACAATTCCAAGGGGAATATCCAAATGGATCTCTCCCCGTGAGGACTTTATTTCCATGGAGCTGCTTCCTTCCCCAGCACACCGGAATGAGGCACTGTGTGTATAAATAAATGTATTGTTATACATTATCCATCCACTGTGAGATGCCATCGCTGCCAGCAGCGTGGATGGGATCAGAATGTGCTCCTGGATAACCATTCCCCCATTCCACGCCCCTGCTCCTTTCCTTTTCACATCAGGGATTGATCCAAGGGGCAGTTCCTTGGTGCCTTGGCTGGTTTCTAACACTCCTGTGCTGCAGCTGGACTGCAAGCCTGCAATCCAACCGATTTTCCCTCCACAACCTGACGTTGCAATCCTCTTCCTGGAGATGGGACTGGGATTCCACAGCTGTGAAAGGCTATGGAATCAATCAACCAGAGACCAATGTTTAGGGATCAGTAGTGTTGTAGAATTCTTTTGTTAGAAGATAGTTTAAGGGAAATATAGGATTCAATTGAATGTTGTGCTTATGCTTTTTTGCTTGCTTGCTTGCTTTTAGTAGTTAAAATTTGCCAGTTAGACAACCTAAAACAAATGTCTGGGTGGCTTCAGCTAATGCATCAAGTTTAGACACCATTTTTTTGTCCAGTACAACCCCAGAAAAGCCATTTTCCACCTGTCTAGGTGGTGTGCCAGTGGCTGCTTGGCCAATTCAAGAAGGAATTGACAGAGCCGTTCAAGGCACACTCACAGGGTCATCCACATGGGATCTTTGATGGGGCTGGTGGGTTCCTCACCTTCCCAAGGCATCTTTTGAACCCAAAGAATTAGACATCCTTAATTCTTAATTCTTCTAATTAGACGTCTGTTACTTTGATTTTTTTTCAGTTTTTTGATGTTTGCATTTTTGTAGTAGAGTTTCTTACAGATTGTTACGTAAACAAAAGTGATGTTTTAGAAACTGGGGGATTTTTTTTGGTTATTATTCTTCTCTGGAGGAGAGACAATTGATGGATTCTTAGTTTGACTAGCAGGGTCGGAGAGGCAGCAACTTCATTCTCTAATCCCTGATCATTGTCTAGAATTTATATAAATCAAGGTCGAGAAATAAACGTCGCTTTTTTTTTTTTTTGCTTTGGCGACTGACCGCGTGCGCGTTTCTTTATTTCGCGTCCTCCAGCCACAGACATCCTTAATTCTGTCAGCGCCACCTTTTTATTAAAGCTCACAGAGGAGTTCGATGCCCATCACCCACACCCCGTTTGCTCTTGTCTCCTCTCCGCAGGGACATACCAGGGCCAGTGGGTCGGAGGGATGCGCCAGGGTTACGGCGTCCGGCAGAGCGTTCCCTACGGCATGGCCGCGGTCATCAGGTCACCCCTGAGGACGTCCATCAACTCCCTGCGCAGCGAGCACACCAACGGCACGGCCCTGCACCCCGACGCCTCGCCCGCCGTGGCCGGCAGCCCGGCCGTGTCCCGCGGCGGCTTCGTCCTCATGGCCCACAGCGACGCCGAGATCCTCAAGAGCAAGAAGAAAGGGATCTTCCGGCGCTCGCTGCTGAGCGGGCTCAAGCTCCGCAAGTCCGAGTCCAAGAGCTCCTTGGCCAGCCAGCGGAGCAAGCAGAGCTCGTTCCGGAGCGAGGCCGGCATGAGCACGGTCAGCTCCACGGCCAGCGACATCAACTCCACCATCAGCCTGGGCGAGGGCGAGGCCGAGCTCTCGGTCATCGAGGACGACATCGACGCCACCACCACCGAGATCTACGTGGGCGAGTGGAAGAACGACAAGCGCTCGGGCTCGGGCGTGAGCCAGCGCTCGGACGGGCTCAAGTACGAGGGCGAGTGGGCCAACAACAAGCGCCACGGCTACGGCTGCATGACCTTCCCCGACGGCACCAAGGAGGAGGGCAAGTACAAGCAGAACATCCTGGTCAGCGGCAAGAGGAAGAACCTCATCCCGCTGCGCGCCAGCAAGATCCGGGAGAAGGTGGACCGGGCCGTGGAGGCGGCCGAGAGGGCGGCCACCATCGCCAAGCAGAAAGCTGAGATTGCTGCGTCCAGGTAAGGGGAGGGGTTCCTGCTTGTCCCGGTGTGTCTGAGCTGGGATCCCACCCTGGGGGCTTGGGATAGCTGGGAGAAGGGTTTTTGTTGTGATAGGGGAGCTGCTGGAGGAAGGGAACTGGTGGTGGGGATCTGCAGGTTGGTGCTACGTGGAGCTCGCGGCACTTTTGGGTTTACCCAAGCCTTGGGGTGCTGTTCAGAACGAGGATCCAAGACCAGTTGTCCCTAATCCTAATTAGCTGACTCTAATCCTGCCTCGTGCTGCCCGAGGGGCTCCTGCTGCCCATGGAGAGGGAGAAGGACGAGGAGGGGTGGGGGTTAAGAGCCCCAAAAGGGTTTTGTGTCCCTTCCTGGGGTCAGGACAGCAGGGACAAACAAAGCCAGGATGGGCCAGAGCTGAACCAGCTGCAGGGATGGGGCTGAGCTGATGCCCGGGTGGGGCAGGGAGTCCCACCAGCCCCTCTCTGGTCAGCCTGGAGTCCAGGCAGGATTCCTCTGCCTATGGCCCTTTGGAGAAGTGCTGCTGTTCCCTGCTGGGGCCCTGGCAGCCAGCTGGGATTTGCAGGAGTCACTTCAGGCCAGGAGTGGTGGACTAAGGGTGGTGGGAGAAGAGTTTTTGTTGTGGTAGGGGCTCTTCTGGAGTAAAGGAACTGGTGGTGGGCATCTGGAGGTTGGTACAATGTGCAGCTCAGAGCAGTTTTGGGCTTGCCCAAGCCTTTGGTGCTGTTCAGAACGAGGTGGATCCAAGCCCAGTTGTCCCTCTGGTAACTCTGATGTCCCTCTGACCACTGATAGGGTCACTGAGGGCATCACCTGGAACCCAGCAAGTCTCATGTGGGGTGAACGTGCTCCCTCCATCCCTTCCCTCTCTCCATCCTTTCCTTGAGGGATACAAAAAATCAGGGAAGGAAACACAGAGGGAATGGATGGATGGATGGATGGATGGATGGATGGATGGATGGATGGATGGATGGATGGATGGATGGATGGATGGATGGATGGATGGATGGAGGGATGGATGGATGGATGATGGATGGATGGATGGATGGATGGATGGATGAGGGATGGATGGATGGATGGAGGGATGGATGGATGATGGAGGGATGGATGGATGGATGGATGGAGGGATGGATGGATGGATGGATGGATGGATGGATGGATGGATGGATGGATGGATGGATGGATGGAGGGATGGAGGGATGGATGGAGGGATGGATAGAGGTGACTCAAAGGCTGACAGCAGCTGAGGCAGGAGGTGATTCTCTTCACATCACCTTTTCCTTGTTCCCCCCTGCCCTCTCTCCCCCAAACCTTCCCTGTGCAATCCAAGAGGAGCAAACCTGGGCTGGCAGCCTCCCACAGGCTCTGCTGCTGATGGAACTGAGCATTCCCTCCTTCCCTGCCTTCCCTCCCTGCTCCTGCCCGTGCTGACAGGGGTCAGGGGATAAGATTGGGATCAGCTGTTATTCCTGCTGCTGGTGTGTGTCCGTGTCAGCTGGGACACATCAGGCACATTCCCACCTCCAGTCCAGGCCACCCCAGGCTCAGCCATCCCGGAGTGTTCCCTCTCTCCCTCCCCGTGGCTCCTGCGGGGTGTGCTGTGGGTGCTGTGACTGTTCACGTGCTCCTGCCGTGCCCATTTGATCACTTCCTGCTCAGACGGGATTTGCAGCCTTTAAGCCCTTTTGTGGCCGTGTCAGAAGTCAGGAGCAGCCTCGGGGTTTGCACAGGGCTCGGTGTGTCCCCAGGAGCCACCCCACCACGGGCTGCATCCGTCCACGGGCAGGGACAGGCTGCACAATGAAATGCCTTTTGCAGGAGTGAAGCTTTGCCAGGTACTCCAGCTGGGAAAACCTCAGCAGGGTCGTTTGGACCTTCTGGCAGAGCAGCTCAGTGGGGTTTTGGTTTTCATTGCCCTCCCATCCCTCATCGAACCACCACTGATCCCAGTTTGGCCATTCCCACCCCCTTCCCTATTCAGTGAGCTAAATACAAGCCAAAACATCCCATATCCATGGCCTGGGTCTGTGACAAACATTCCTGAAAACATTCCCAAAACCATTCCCAACTTTGCTGGGCTGTGCTGAAATGACACTCGTGGAGCAGAGATTCCCAACCCCTTGGATTCTCCCTGGTCCCTGCTAGCTCTGTCCTGCTCCTCATCCTCACCAGGAAAAATCTCCCAAATCCTCGTGCTTTGTGTCGTGACAGGCCCGTGGTAAAGCCCAGCTGGGAGGAGGGATGGTCGTGCCAGGGAATGGAGCAGGAGAGGGGGTTTGGGATACAGGAGAGGGGGTTTGGGATACAGGAGAGGGGGTTTGGGATACAGGAGAAGGGGTTTGGGATGCAGGAGAAGGGGTTTGGGATGCAGGAGAGGGGGCTTGGGGTGCAGGAGAGGGGTTTGGGATGCAGAGAGGGGATTTGTGGTGCAGGAGAGGAGATTTGGGATGCAGAAGAGGGGATTTAGGGTGAAGGAGGGGGTTTGGGATGCAGGAGAGGGGATTTAGGGTGCAGGAGAGGGGATTTAGGGTGCAGGAGAAGGGATTTGGGGTGCAGGAGAGGGGATTTAGGGTGCAGGAGAGGGGATTTGGGGTGCAGGAGAGGGGTTTGGGACGCAGGAGGAAATACCCGGGGCAGGGCCGGGGTGGGGGAGCGGTGCCAGCAGCCGTGACCTGTGCGGGGACAGCAGACGGAGGGGACAGGGAGGGATGGCACTGGAGGACGGGAGGTGATTCACTGCTGGCAGGCGCCCCTTCCATGGGAAGGGGCTGCCCCGGAGCGCCGGGCAGGAGGCGAGGGCAGCGCGGGGGAAAGAGGAAGCTGTCTGCTCCTCCTCCTCTTCCTCCTCTTCCTCCTCTTCCTCCTCCTCCTCCTCCTCCTCCTCCTCTGCCGTGGCACCGCAGCCCATCGCAGCGCGGATCATCCTCCTGGATTTTAATCCAGCCCTTCCCGGGAGGGGAGCGGGACCATCCCATCCCCCGGAGCCCCGGCAGATCCCCCAGGAAAACACAGATCTCAGCCAAATTATGGAGTATTTTCCTTGCTGGTTTTCCTTCCCCCCGAGTTTGGGATGCTGGAGGGAGCACAGGGAATGGACTGGGATATTCCAGGCTCTTGCAGTTGGCTTGAAAAGCTCCAGAAAAGCAAAGAGGTTTCTGTCACCTCCTCCCCACAGGACAAATGACAAGCTGCCCTGACTTCCTAATCCAGGAAATTAAAGGATTTGCCCGTAGACCCTGCCAAGCAAATTTCCCCCCTGGAAATCCCAGGGGGATTTAACCCCTGGATCCCAACGATTATCCCTTTAAAGTTGTGACTAAAAAAGTCCCAATTCTTCAGGGTGCTGAGCACCCTAAAGTCCCATGGTGGCCATGTCCCGTGCCCAGCCCAGCGCCCAGTGGGACCCACTTTTCAATTTTAGCCCACCTCCAACCCCCTTTTTCCATGGTGGGCAGCTTCCCTTTGCTGCAGCTCACTTCCACATCCCAAATCCGCCCCATCCCGTCCCTCTGTGTCACCCTCTGGGGTCATGGGGTGGTGTTTGGGGGGCTGTTGGATTTCCCAGTGTGGCCTCAGGCTGTGCCCCGTGGTGGCTGCACGATGAGCAGTCCCTTGGGATCACATTCCTTTATGGAAAAAAACGGGTCTGTGGGCTCCAAGCTGGGCTGTGCCCCTGGCAGGATGGCAGCTGGTCCCCACCCAACATCAGGAGATCCTTGGGGACCTTCAGGGAGCTGTGGCAGGTGACAGATCTCCCCAACCCTTCTGTGCTGGGGGTGATGAGCCCTCCAGGGCAGTGCTGGCAGCGATGGGAGGAGGGAATGGAGCCCTTTCCCAAGGCTGGAGAGCCCTTTCCCAAAGCTGGAGCCCTTTCCCAAAGCTGGAGCCCTTTCCGAGGCTGGAACCCTTTCCCAAGGCTGGAGAGCCCTTTCCCAAAGCTGGAGCCCTTTCCCAAAGCTGGAGCCCTTTCCCGAGGCTGGAGAGCCCTTTCCCAAAGCTGGAGCCCTTTCCCAAGGCTGGAGCCCTTTCCCAAGGCTGGAGCCCTTTCCCAAGGATGGAGCCCTTTCCCAAGACTGGAACCCTTTCCCGAGGCTGGAGCCCTTTCCTGAGGATGGAGCCCTTTCCTGAGGATGGAGCCCTTTCCCAAGGCTGGAGCCCTTTCCCAAAGCTGGAGCCCTTTCCCGAGGCTGGAGCCCTTTCCAAGGCTGGAACCCTTTCCCAAGACTGGAACCCTTTCCTGAGGATGGAGCCCTTTCCCGAGGATGGAGCCCTTTCCCGAGGCTGGAGCCCTTTCCCGAGGCTGGAGCCCTTTCCCGAGGATGGAGCCCTTTCCCGAGGCTGGAGCCCTTTCCCGAGGCTGGAGCCCTTTCCCGAGGGAAAAAGGGTGGGCAGGGCCAGGAGCCCTCCCGCTGCCCGGTGAGGTGAGCAGGGGTGGGGCTCAGTCCCGCCCCGCTCCCGCCTGTGTCCCTGCCGGCTCCTTCTCTCATCCCCCGTAGCACGCGGGTGAAGAAGAAATAATTAAAAGCCCAGATTCTCTCCCGGCAGGGCCGGGCTCCCAGGCCCTTCCCCAGTTGTGCTGTTTGGCTGCTCGAGTGGAAATTTGCACGGGTTTTGCCTCGGAGGGAACTCAGACCTGCCAAAACCCAGAGCTGTCTGCTGGCCTGGGGCACAGCAGGGTTTTGGGGACCAGGCAGGGACCCCGCAGGTCCCCAGGGGCACATCCCAGCCAGGACATCCCATGGGATGAGCAGGGTGCAGTGGGGACGAGCAGGGACCCAGCAGCTCAGGGGCAGCTTGAGAAGCCTCAGGAAAAATGGGATTTTTTTGGGGGGTGCAGCAGATTTCGGGGCTCAAAACCCCTACAGGCAGCTGGGATGAGGGAAGTGGTTCATCCTGAGCGGGCTCTGAAGTTTGAGGCAGGCAGGAGATGCTCGTTGCTGTGACAATAGGGAGGATTTGTTGTTTTTCTCCCCACAGTCATCAGGGCTGGGGCCACCACTTGCCCCACAAAGGGGTGACAAAGCCCTGGAGGCACTTCCAGCCCCTCTCCCTCCTGCCTGAACCCACCTGGGTGAGTGAGGGGGATTGGGTGATTCGTGCCTCAGGCAGGGCTTAAAATGACCAAAAAATTGCACAAAACACTGATTGTTTGCATTTTCTCATCGTTCCTGGGGGTTGCTGGTGGGCAGACGTGGGACTGGATGTGATAGTGGGAGATGGAGATGATCCCCACATGGGGCTGTGTCCAACTGGATGTCCCTGAGAGGAGGGAGAACTTCCCAATCATCACCAGGTCCATCCTGGTGAGGCTGAAGGCAGCAGGAATACCAGAATTCCAGAATATCCTGAGCTGAAAGGACCCACGAGGACCATGGAGTCCAACTCCTGGCCCTGCACAGCACCATCTCCTCAGCCTCCTCCCAGCTCCACGGAGCAGAACACAGATGTTTTCCCTTCCCAAGCATGCTGGTGATCAAAACACAGCTCTCCATCCCTCTGACCCTGTCACATCACCTGGACAATGACCCCTCTCCTGCCCCACAGGGCTGGAGGTGGTGGAGGAGTCCAGGAGGGTGAGGCTGGACATCAATCCTCTCTCCTCCAGCAGTGGGAGACCATCTGATGGTGCTCCTGAGGCCATTCCAGCTCCTTGCCTTGGTCCAAGGCCAAGCTGGGCTGAAAATAAAATTTTAAGTTCAATTCAATGAGAATTTGCTCAATTTTGGGTGAGGTTTTTGTGCCCTTTGCTCAGAAACCAGGGTGGGTTTTGCTGTTGGGTTAAAACAGAGGAAGGTCATGGATCTTTTCTCTGCAGCACCAGGGGAAAGGCAGGGACAACATTTCACTGCCTCTTTCAGACTTTTGTGCCTCCAGCAGCAGGGAAAAAAAAGATTGCCTGGAAAGTTCAGTTGCCAGAAGTCTGTTTTGCTTGAGGTGACCAAAACTTGAGAAGCTGCCAAAGAGTTTTGGCCAAAACCTGAAGGGGGTGAAGGGTCAGGAAAGGAAAAAAAGACTTTTCCTTGTGGTTCTGGTGTGGTGTGCTCTGGAATTTGGGTTAACTCCTTCTTTTTAGGCATCCAAATTATAACTGAAATTCAACAGCTTTGCTTTTCTGTCAGCACCTCCCTCACCTGGAGTTTTTTTGCCTGAACTCCCCAAATTCTCTTCTTCTGAGCCCTTTTCCTTTGGCTGTAGGAAAAAATAAAAAGAAAAAAAGAAAAAAGAAGTCTCTAATGATTCCCAAGGGACCAGGGTGTGCTGGTGGCTCCCCAGAGGGATTTGAGGGATTCCCTGGAGGCAGAGCAGAGGCTCCCTCAGCTCCCTTTGCCTGCTTGAGCTTCTCCCACTGTGCTGCATTTGGCACCTTTGGCTTTGAGATTTCCATCCCTTCTCCATCCTGTGGGGACATCAGCCCAG
>JANPWX010000375.1:59502-93906 GCA_024734555.1 Trochalopteron elliotii
CCCATCCCATCCCACCCTTTTCCTCCTCCTGCCCAGGCCCAGTTTTTACACGGCAGACCTGAGCTCTCTCTCAGGGCTGTGCTCTCTCCCAGGGGCTTCTCCAGCCCTGAGATGTTCCTCATCTCCATTTCCTCCCGCCAGGAGACTTCGCTGCTTTAAATCACCTCTTGGAAAGATATTTTTAGGTGATACATTTTTTACTACCTCCCGGACGGGGCCGTGGCACTTCCCTCGTGCTGGGGTTTGTGTGTTTGGAGCTCCGTGTGAGCCGCGAGAGGGGAAGGGAGGGAAGGAGGCTGCACTTAGAGCACATTAAAAAACAAACACAACATCCCAGACCTGGCAGAGCCTGCGGAGCCTCCCGGGCAGATAACGGGTGTGAGAGGCTGGAACAGCCCCGGGAACACCCCTGGGGAGGGGCTGAACGGGGAAGGGAGAGCTGCCCCAACACCCCCCGGCATTGCAGGGGCTCTGCATGCCCACCTTGCACAGGATCCTGGGTGCTGGATGTGCCCCATATTCAGAATTGTGGGTGCTTGATGTGCCTTCTTATCACAGGACTGTGGGTGCTGGATGTGCCCCTATTATTCAAAATCGTGATTGCTGGATGAGCCCCCTTCCACAGGATGATGGGTGCTCTAAATGCCCTTCCTTACACGGGATCTTGGATGCAGGATGTGCCCCCATTATTCAGAACTGTGGGTGCTGGATGTGCCCCCCATATTCAGAGTTGTAGGTGCTGGATGAGCTACCTTTCACAGGATTGTGGGTGCTGGATTTGTCTCCCTTTCACAGGATTATGGGTGCTCTAAATGCTCTTCCTTGTACGGGATCTTGGGTGCTGGATGTGCCCCCATATTCAGAACTGTGGGTGCTGGATGTGCCCTCCTCGTTCAGGATTGTGGGTGCTGGATTTGTCTCTCTTCCAGAGGATTATGGGTGCTCTAAATGCTCTTCCTTGCACGGGATCCTGGGTGCAGGATGTGCCCCCATTTCACAGGATTGTGGGTGCAGGATGTGCTCCCTTTCACAGGATTATGGGTGCTCTAAATGCTCTTCGTTGCACGGGATCTTGGGTGCAGGATGTGCCCCCTTTATTCAGAATTGTGGCTGCTTGATGTGTTGTCCCCCTTTCACAGGATCCTGGGTGCTGCATGTGCCCTCCTCATCCAGGATCCTGGGTGCTGCAGGTCCCCAGTGCCACCCACGGGTGCTGCGGTGGGTGCTGAGTGCCACCCACCCCCTGGGTGCTGCCTGTGCTCCCTTTCCAGGGGATCCTGGGTGCTGGATGTGTTCCTGGCAGGGTGGTGGGTGGGGGTACCTCCCACCCGGCACAGCGAGTGCCAGAGGTGCTGGGTGGGGTTTGTGGGTGCTGTGGGACACCACAGGGGAGTCTGTGCCCACCCTGGGCATCCCTGGGCTAGTAAAGGATTACCACCCCTGGAAGGTAAAGGATTTTACCTGGGGAAAGCAAAAACATCCCTCTTTTATATCCTGCATCACCCATGGCTCCCATCCCCAGCAGCCACGGGGGTCTCCAGGTGCCCACGGTGGTTGTTCACCCCAATTCCTGGCCACAGCAGGATCAGCCCATGGGATGGGTGGTGCTGGAGAACTGAGTCCCCCCCGGTGACAGCAGCACAGCAGAGCCACAGGCCGGAGCTTGGCTCGGCTCCCAAATCCCAAAAGTGGCTCCCGAGGGCGGCACAGGGTTGGGCTTTGAAGCCTGGGAGGCCGGGCTGGGCTGCCTCCATCCCGCTGGAAATCCAGATTTGGTGCTCTGCATCCTCCTTCGCGCTCTCACAGCCGTTCTTCCAGGAACATCACGTGCTCCAAGGGCTAATTTTAGCCGCCGGGGATAATTGTTGCACATCCCCGGGTGCCGAGAGCCCGGCCCCGGTGCCTCCGCGGAGTTTCTGCGCAAGGAGACACCTCCATCCATCCATCCGTCCCTGCGGGGCTGCTGTGCCTCAGCATCCCCTCAGCACCTCCAGTCCTGCCCCTCCCAGAGCCCCAGCCCTGAGGGAATAAACCCATGGAAAGGTGCAGGAGTGGCTGGGGAAGGTTTGGGATGAGGGGGGGTTCAATAACATCTCCCCTGGTGTGGCTGTGGGGGAGCAGCACTGGGATTTTCCCTTCTCCGGGGCTCTGGGAACAGCAGCAGTGGGTGCAGCCAGGCTGGGGCTGGTTGTGGGGCTGGAGATCAGCTCTGGAGGTCTTGGAGCTGGTGGGAAACTTGCAAATCCATGGAACTCCAGCAAAATTCCTGAGCTGGGGGAAATAAAGCCCAATAACCAGGGACTGTTCCCACAGGTGGCTTTCCCGCTTTCTCACATGAAATCATTTATTCCCTCTGTGCCTCAGCTTCCCATTTGGGATCTTGGAAGGTGGCTGGGACAGGAATGACTGGAAAACAGCCCCTCAAAATTTTGTCTTTTATCCCAGAGACAGATATTCTGCAGGAAAACAGAGGGGTGAGCTCCACCTTTCTCCTTCTCAGCAATTCCCCACCAACACCAGGATTGCTCAGGGGGCCTGGATAAATCCCTGGAGATTCAGTCTCCACATACAAACAGGGAAAAAATGAAGGCTGGACTATGTGAGCATTGTCCCAAAACCTTGAGCCATTAGGAGCCCATTTCCCATAAATTTCTTGGGTGGATTTCCAAGCAGTTTTTTACTCTTTCCCTCCCTGCCAATGCTTCAAATGGGATTCCAGTATTTCCTGTGAGTACCCCAACCCTGGCAGGGGTGACGGCACATCCCAGCAGCTCCCCAAAAAGATTCAAGAGAGAAAATCACTCAGCAGAAGAGGAGAGACCCGAGCAGGCACTCCTGAGTGTTTATTTTTGAATGATGCCATGAAAATCGAGCTCTCCCTTTTCAAGACTTGTTTCTTGTCTCGCCATAGCAATCACAATTAGATGCATTTCAGGGGCATTAGGCACTTAATATATTTATCAAATTATTCACCTAATTTAGCATGGCTTTAGCTGGGAACGACTGCAGAGGGGAAAAGGAGAATTAACCACTATTAGCTCGCTTGAAATTGTTTGGTGTTTCATCAGTGATGAACACGTTGGAGGTTTTTGCTGCGTGTTCCTCCAGCAGCAGAAGACATTCAGCCCTTCCTGAAGTGCCCATCCCCAGTCTGGGAAGTCTCTGAGTTGAAGGAATGAGCTTCCAGAGGGATGAGGAGGATGAGGAGGGTGCTGGCCTTAGGTGGCCACAACCAGCCCTGTCCTTCCATCCCATGCTGGGGCTGAGCAGGGAAATCTCCACGTCCTGCTGGGCTGTGCAGGGCAGGAAAGCTCTGGGATATGAGGTTTGTGGGGTTTTTCTTGCACACCTGCCCAGATGTGGCTGTTCCCCTCCTGCACCTGGCAGGTGAAAACTGAGGTGGTTCCCATCCAGGAGGGGCGTCAGGGAGATCCCAGTGACACCCAGCACACCCAGAGTGATCCCAGTGACATCCAGGACACCCAGGGTGGTCCCAGTGTCACCCAGGGTGATCCCAGTGACACCCTGCACATCCAGAGTGATTCTGGTGACACCCAGGACACCCAGGGTGATCCCAGTGTCACCCAGGGTGGTCCCAGTGACACCCAGCACACACAAACACAGAGCACAGGGTGTGCCACCAGCCACGTCACAAATTTCCATTCCCGTGTTTCCAGACTAGGAAGGGATAGGAAATGTGGTCAGATGGATCCCAAAAATCCATCAAAGCCTCCTCCCAGCAGCTCTGCATCATTGGTGGCTTGTCCCCATCTCTGGGGTTGGAAAACCACCCCTGTGCTGGCCGTGGCTCTGCAGGCCAGGGCTCAGGGCAGGTTTGGTGTCACACCAGTGCTGCCAGCAGCTGTGACACCGCCGTCCCAACCCCACCACCCACCCATCCCTCTGCTCCCTGTCCCGCGAAAAACCCGCTCAGGGGTGGGGGGACATCCATCAACCAGAAATAATCCTCTTGTCTTCCTCTTTCCCTTCCCTTCCTCTCCGCCCCCCCACCCCAAGGGCTCGAATGCCAGCGGCCGAAGCGGCAGAACTCGAGCGACGACATCGAGGTCCTCTCCACCGGGACCCCCCTGCAGCAAGAGAGCCCCGAGCTGTACCGCAAAGGGACCACCCCGTCCGACCTGACCCCCGACGACAGCCCGCTGCAGAGCTTCCCCGCCAGCCCCTGCTCCACGCCGCCCCTCGGCCCCTCCTGCAGGAACAAGAGCGCCCACTTCTCCAGGCAGGTCTCGGTGGACGAAGAGAGGGGCGGCGAGATCCAGATGTTGCTGGAGGGGCGTGGCGGGGATTACCTGCGCCCCAACAGCTGGAGCGAAGAGAAGGTGGGCGGGAGCCGCGCCGGGAGGAGCGGGACGATGCGCAGCGGGCAGCTGGGCTCCACCGCCGGCCCCGAAGATTACCGAGGTCGGAGCGGGGGGCACAAACATTCGGCCTCCAACCACAAGCCGAGAGAGAGGTGGACAGATTCCCCGGCCACGGTTTCATGGACTTCCCACCACAGGTCCCACAACCACAGCTCAGGGAGCTCCAAGCTGCTTGAGCTGGACGAGGAGAAGATGAGCAATTACGAGATGGAGATGAAGCCCCTCATGAGGATGGATTCTTATATGCAAGAGATTCACACCCAAAAAAGACACTACGGCAAAGGGGGAGGCTGCAGGAGCGGGGCTGACGAGCACCGCGGGGAAGAGCGGGGCTTCGGGGTGCAGAGACTGAGGTCTAAGTCCCAGAACAAAGAGAATTTCAGGCCAGCTTCCTCTGCCGAGCCCACGGTGCAGAAACTGGAAAACCTGAGATTCGGGGACAAAGCTGAACCTCGGCTACTGAGGTGGGACTTAACCTTCTCCCCGCCACAGAAATCTTTACCTGTTGCACTAGAATCTGAAGAGGACAGTGGGGATGCGCTCAAATCCAGTACGGTGAGTGAGGGGAATTTGTGAAATTCTGGCTGGGGAGCCTGGGGCTGTTGTGGGGCTGAGCAGGATGGGAGGGGAATTTGGGAAATGTGAATCCTTGTTGGTTTATGCCTTGAATCCACTCTCCTAGACGGACACAAAAAGCTATACTCACCCATCAGGTTGAGAAGCGAAAAAAGGAGGCAGTTTATTTGGGTTTAGGGCTTAAATAGAGTTTGGACTTTGACTAGTGATTGGGGGATGAGGTTAACACCTCTCCGACCCCACTGGTCAAACCAGAAGTCCATCAGTTTGTTCTCCCTCCTGGAAAGGAGTGTATTATTTACAAAACATCAGTCTTTGGTTATGTTACAAGCATAAGAATTCCATGTAGAAACATCAGAAGGCTGAAAAATCAGGGCGACACTCCTCCCTTCTCCCACCCTGCTGGACCTTGGTGTGGGGTGTTCCCTGCAGGCCATGGTGGGAGCAGCAGGATTTTCCCTGGAGGACGTGAGCAGCAAGCTGGAGTTTTGCAGCCCAGCAATAAAAATTCATTTTTGCTGGGAATTTGGTGGGAAAGCTGCAGGAGCAGGGAAGGCATTGGTGATGCTTCCCTGGGTTGTGGTTATGGCCACAGAGCTTCCTGCTGGTCCAGGACAACCCCTTGTGAGACATTGACTCCTTATTTTGGGGGAGACAAGGATGATTTGGGTGTGAAGTGCCTGCTAGGAAGGGCTGGAAGTGCCCAGGAGAGAAGACAGAGTGGTCTTAAAAGCTGCTGCAAAGTGGAAGGGAATGATCTGTTCTCCACGAGCAGAATTAATGGGTTTGAAGTCAAGGAGGGTGAGCCATTAACCATCACTAATGAGGTGAGGGCTGTAATGAATTGCCTGGAGAGGCTGTGGGGGCTGGGGCACGAGGGGTCTAAGGTTGGACATCACCAGCTCAGGCAGGATTTGGACAGAGCTGAACCTCCTCAGGAAAGGCTGAGCTGGGTGGCTTTGGGGGTTTTTGCAGCCTTGTTTTTTGAGCATTTCTGGATTAGAAGCTTCCTCACTTGTTGTTTGGTTTGGCACTGACAGGAGAGGAGGTGGGGTCTGCTGGGAGCACTGGCAAAGCCACCACTGCCCCAAACTGTCCCTGGTCAGTGCCAACCACAGGGCAGGGCTGCAGGTGTCTCATGAGGATGCCCCAGACCTACCCAGGAGAAAAGGAAAACCTATCACGCTCAGGAGGTGACATTTCAGAAGAAAGGAGCTAAATCTCCCTGCCAGGGGAGCTCAGGATGGTGCCTGGTCATGAAACTGAAATGAATTTGTCAGTGAGGCCGAAAATTCGGGCGAGAGGCATCGAGGTGTGTGAGGTGAGGTGACATTTGCCACAGCTGCAGCATCTCTGCTCCTCCAGCACCTGCCAGAGAGAGAGGAGGGAACAGCCTGGGCTGCAGAAAGGATGGATCTGCCCCAGTTTCACTGCTGATAAATCCCTCCTAGAGGAGCCTGGGGTGCAGGAAGGATGGATCTGCTCCAACTCCCCTGCTGGGGCTGTGGATAAATGCCCCCTAGACCAACCTGGGGTGCAGGAAGGATGGATCTGCCCCATTTGTGGATAAATCCCCCCCAAGCAGCCTGGGGTGGAGGAAGGATGGATCTGCCCCAGCTTCCCTGCTGGGGCTGTGGATAAATCCCCCCTAGAGCAGCCTGGGGTGCAAGAAAGATGGATCTGCCCCAGCTTCCCTGCTGATAAATCCCTCCCAGAGCAGCCTGGGGTGCAGGAAGGATGGATCTGCCCCAGTTGTGGATAAATCCCCCCCCAAGCAGCCTGGGGTGCAGGAAGGATGGATCTGCCTCAGGTTCCCTTCTAATAAATCCCCCCCCAAGCAGCCTGGGGTGCAGGAAGGATGGATCTGCCCCAGTTTCCCTGCTGATAAATGCCCCCAGCACCCCTGGAGCTCTCTGCCTCCCTGTCCCTGGGCTCAGGCTCAGCAGTTCCCACCCAGCACTGAGGGGGAGCTGAGCACAGGGGCTCCACAGGACACATCCTGCAGCCCATGCAGGCTGTCCCTGGCTGCCTGGGAAGCACTGGAGACATGACAGGCAGCATGAGGAGCCTGACAAGCTCCCAGAGGGGAAGAGCAGCAGCAGTAATTGCACAGACACCAACCCTGGGAAGGCTGCGGGACACGCAGATGTTCCAGCACATTTGACAACACAACCTGGGGGACACAGGGCCCACAGGAGGGATGGAATCACAGTTTCTCCTTGCTGAGAGGCACGAGATTTTGGGGAGATCTCTGGCACGAGCAGCCCTGGGCTGTGTCCCCACCCAGCCCATCAGATGTGCTCCCACCTCGGAGCTGTCACAACAAAGCTCCCTCCACATGGCTGGAGGCAAAGTGCCACCAACACATCCCTGACCATTCCCAGGGAGCCCTGGGCACTGAGGAAGGGCCCAGCCTGCCTGGAGAAGTGCATGGAAAAGCCATTAGGATGCACATCCTACTTTGGAAGTGCTGGAGCTGTGGAGCAGCATGTTCAGTTTTCTCACATTCATAACCGAGGGTGGAACAGATGGCGAAGGTTTGGGAGGAAGCTAATGTAATACAGAGGAAGAGATAATATGTGGATTTAAATAACCCACAATGCCAGCAACAATTTGTTCTAGCAGGAATTGCACGGTGCTAGCAGGGTTTTGTTCCAGTGGCCTGGCAGGGAGGGGGTGGCTGGGCAGGAGCAGGGGAAGGTGTAAGGGGAGGAATGGGAGGTGCAGGGATCTGTGCTCCAACCTCCTGCCCAAATCCGTGACCTCACCTGCCATCAGAAGAGTTTCAGACCTCAGGGAGTGTGGTGAATCCCTGAGGAAGAGGAGGAGAAGGTTAAGGGGGAAGGATTTATCCCACAGACCCCACATCCATCTCCCTGCACTTGGCAGCACAGGACATTCACACACCCCACCCTGCAAACCCCCCCTGCATCCTGCTGGAGCTCCACATCCCCCCACAGCAAATCAAGGCTCCCCCAAAAAGCCTAACTTCCCACTCTGCCTTGAAATCCCCCTTCCCTGTGGCCTGGCAAGGTGTGAGCTCTGGGGCAAGGCAGCTGTGGGCAGGAGTGTGAGAGCCCACCCTGCTCCAGCCTGCTCACTGCTTCCCTGCACCCCAAAAAGCTGCTCCCTCAAAAGGAGGGGCTCAAAGGGCAGCTCCCACCTCCCTCCAGCTGGGCTCCCTCAGAAAGGTGCTGCCAACGAGCAGCAAGGATGCTGGGAGCTGAGCACAGCTATTTTTGCCCTACCTGAGGTATCCCTGAGCAGCAGGGAGGTCACCCTCACAGCTTAGCTCGTTTTAAAAATAATCTGCCCTAAACCAGCTCTGCACAAGCCATCCACGAGCTACAGGGCTTGGCTCTGTGCTGGAGTGCCAGCTCCAGCTTCCAGAGGCAGCACACCTCTGGTAGGGCTGGAACAGGCCAAAAAAAAAAAAAAAACCTGCTCCAAAAAAAACCACCCCCCCCCAAAAAAAAAAATCACTGCTGAAAAAATCCTGCCTGGAAAATGAGCTGGGAGCCACGGGGAAGGGAAAAAAAAATTAAAATAAAATATCCAAGTTTTTCCAAAGTGTGCACAGGCAGAGATGCAGACTCCAAAAGGAGTTGTAGGTTGCTGTAGGAGCTGTAGGAACTTTGTTTTCCTCTGTCACTTTTCCCCAGGCCTTTAAAAAGAAGCTCCCGGAGCTCCCCCCACCTTTGTTGGGGCTGCACGTCAGGAATTGAAAACTCCTCTCATAAAGGTCATTTCTTGAGGCCACGGCTCAGTAATGTCGATGAAATTCAGCCTTGCTTGGTGCTGGCTCTCAGGGGATTTGGGGGTTTCGGGGTCACTGAGCCACACAAATGCTTTAAAATGACATTTAAGGCCACCTGATGTCTCTGTGGCTCCGTGGGCGCTGACCCCAGCACCCACAGGACAAACTCCCAGCGGTTGTCAGCCTTGGGGCAGAGAACAGGAGCCAGGAGTGTTGTGGGATTAAGGGATTTATAGGAACGTCACCAGTTCTTTCCCGGCCTTAAAGGCCCACGAGGCACAAAGCCTGAGCCTGGATCCTTCACAGCCTTCCTGGAGCCTTTGAGGGGAACTAAAACGGGAGAGGAAAAAAGGAATTGTTGCGAGATTGGAAAGGGAAAAGAAACCTTCTAAAATGCCTTTTTATCCACGGGCACAACCCGCAGCCCATGGCGGGGCTGGGGAGGAAAGGAAGGGAACAGATCTCCTCTCCTGCAGGTGCCGCACATCTGCCGCTCCCCAAAGGGAGGAGAAGCGCTTTAGGCCCCTCAGGAGCAGCTCAGCGGGAAGGGCCGGGGCTCAGGCACCACCGGAGCCTGATTCATCCTCCTGCCCTCATTTAGCGATCACCAACACGCTCGGGGAGCCTTCCAGGGACGCGTCGTGGTCTCACTGAGGGCACCCTGGGGCTGTGAGGAGGATCGGGGTTCGCCTCTGTCCCAATCAGCCCGGCCATCGCTGCTGACATTTCCCCTCACGGCGCCGGAGCAAATCCCGGCCTAAATGCAAAAAAAATCCCGGGGGAAGAGCGGCAGCAGAGGCTTTAAAGGCATCTTTAAAGGCATATCTAAAGGCATCTTTAAAGGCATCTTTAAAGGCATATTTAAAGGCATCTTTAAAGGCATCTCCGGGCTGAGGGATCTCCGAGATTCCCCCCCTTGTCCCCGGCGGGGAGGGATCCCGGCAGCGCAGCCTCTCCCTCCTTCCCTCCATCCCTCCTCCGGCAGCGGGCCGGATTTGCCAGCAAGATATTCCAGGCAGGTTTCGCTGTCGCTGGGGAAAGGCAGGAGCAGGCAGCCAATGTGCAGGCGGAGCAGGGATGTGCCGAGCTGCCGGAGCCGGGGATGAGGGCAGGGGGGCTCGGCACAGCCTCCCCTGGCCCGGGGAACGGAGCCGGCACCTCCCCGCTGGATTCTGACTTACAAACGTCAGTCTTTGGTTATGTTACAAGCATAAGAGCTCCAGTACAGAAAGGTAGAAACACCAGGAGGCTGAAAAATCAGGGCGACACTCCTCCCTTCTCCCACCGTGCTGGACCTTGGTGTGGGGTGTTCCCTGCAGGCTGTGGTGGGAGCAGCAGGATTTTCCCCGGAGGATGTGAGCAACAAGCTGGAGTTTCGCAGCCCAGCAATAAAAATCCATTATTCCCCTTTGCCAGCGTGGCCGGGTTATTCCTGAAGGGATTCGTCTCCAGGTGGAGATGAATTTCCCTTCCTTTTTTTTAGGGAAGTTTGGCACCTTTAGCTCCACAGCACCTTTGACTCGTAAATTCAGTTCAAAATTAAACCTGGGTGTTTTCTCCGCCCTGCTCGGGGTGTGAAGCTTCCCTCTGTGCATGGAGATGTTCCCATTTGGCTGCTCTGGGTTGAGGCTGTTGGGAAAAGGACCAGGGGATTTGTTTGGGAATTAACCTCCCTGGGATTAAACCCCCCTGATTTATTTTTCCCTGTGCCCTTCCAGCTTCAGGTTTTCCCATTTATTATTTTCCTCACCAGGAGCCATTCCCAGGTGTCCCAACACAACCATCCCTGGGTTTTCCTCATTCCTCTCATCTCAACCATTTCCAGGTGGGCAGCTGCATGTCCAGACAAGCAGGAGCCATCATTTCATGGGAATAAGGAGGAACAGGAGTCCTGGAATGAGGCAGGGCTGAGCATTGCTGCAGGGGTTGTCTCTCTTCTTAAGACAAATAATAATCACAAACTGTTCCTCCTCTAATCCCTGTCGTGTTCAGACAACCTGAGGTAAATAATCTTCAGAGAGAAATGGGATGTTGGACTCAACAGGGTCCTTTTCAAAGCCTTTTCATCTCCAGGGCCTGCGATGTACCTGGGAGCACCTTCCTGGCTCTGCTCCTCTCATCTGGATGTGGGGGTTGAGCCCAATTCCATCTCTTAGCCTGGAAAATCTGGAGTCAAACACCAGCTTTTGACTGCATCAGAACCAAAATTTGACTGCTGGTTTTAGAATAAAAATCTTAACATTAGAGCTCCAAACATACCTAAACAACAGGGCTCCAGCACCTGGAAGGTGAGGACTGAACCAGGGGTGACAAACCTGTTTTTTAAGAGGCTAAAGGATCTCTAAGAGGATCATCTCTCATTTTTTCAGCATTTCCCCCCTCAGAAACAGGTTTCTCCATCCCACCCCACTCACTTTCACTCACAGGAGCACTTTTAGCATCTCCTGGTCCCCTTTCCTGGAGCCACGGGAGCTGCTGCAATCCGCTGGAGAAAGCCAAGGGACTCCCTGATGTTTCCTTTGCTAAATGCTCCTTAACCATTTCCCAGAGCCAGTTCCTGGCAATGATGTGACAATTCAGCACAAATGTCACCGAGTTGCTAAGTTTGCAGCCCTTTCTGCAGTGCTGAGGCTGGAAAATGTTGCATATCTATTTTTTTTTAATTTTTTTTTTTTTTTCTGATCCAAGTCCTTAGTAATTACACTTAATAGATCCCAGAGGGATTCCTAGGTAACCTGCACTCTGGTTTCCATGGCAGAGAGGCAGAGCTTGTACCCTGTGACAACAGATAATAATGGATTGCTAATGCTTAAATTAATTATGCCACAATTGCATTTGTAAAGCAGCTGTCCGTCGTATTCCCAGGAAAACTCAGGAGTTGCTACACAACAGTTCCAGGATCAAAACAAACAAGGCAGAGGGGCAGGAATTACTCTACAGCTCCAATTACTGTTATTACTCCATGGTTTAGTCCTAGTTTAGTGTTTCCATGGGTTTAAGGTCTAAGTTTTTGTTCTTTAAGCTTGGAAGCAAAGCTTAAAAATCATTGGGGATCCAGCTTGTTGCTAGAGAAGGATCCTTTTGCCCAGCTGATGCTGGTGTATATTCCCATCCTTGGCAGATGTTTTCCTTCTCCTGTGAAGGACTCCAGGGATCTTACTGTAAAAAAATATTAAAATAAGTCTCCAGGAGACACCTGCCTGGGTCAGGGGGTTGGAATGAGAGAATCCTTATGGATCCCTAAGGAATTGGGGTTGGAAGGGACCTTAAGGATCCTCTCATTCCAATTTTGGATGCTCTCATCTCCTTATCTCATCTTTGGCCTCCTGTGGAATTCCTTGATTCCACAGGAGGCCAAAAATGAGATAAGGCTCCACCAAACTGTGACAGCAACAGGCAAAGCTGCAAACCAGGGGCTGTGACTCTTCTTTCCACAGGCTCCTGTTGGAGGCTGGAACACAAAGGGAAAGGTTTAAAAGCCACTGGTTTTAAACCACTGCTGCAGCAAAAGGGAGTTTAGTGCCCTGCAGCCAGGCTGGGCTCAGCAAAGCCTCTCTCCCAAAGCTCAGCTCCAGCCCTGACCCATCTCCTGCCCAGGCATGGAGCAGGAATGATGCTCAGGGCTGTCACATCTCCCACAGGAGGGGAGAAGGGCAAACTGAGACACTGAGACCTCCCAAGGCAGAAATCAGGCAGACATAAGCATTGAGGAGTGCAGCAGGATCTGTAATTGGAGCTAAACCAGAAGCTTTGGAGGGGCAAAGCTGCTTATCTGGCAGCAGCTGCCATTCCCTGCCATTCCCACCTGCACAGCCCTGGCTGGAGCAGCACGGGGAGGAGGGGGTTAAAAAGGAGGCAGAATTTGGGAGGTGTCAGCTGTATTTGAGCTGTTCTGTTCCAAGAGCTCCCACCCCTCCCTGATGATCCTGTTCCTGGGGTGCTGTGGCTGGGAAATGTGGAATATCCCTGCAGTGCCTGCAGTGGCAAAGGAAGGATTTTTCTCCTGGCCCTGCCCTGCTCAGGGGGTGCAGGATGCAAACAGGCCCAGCCTGAGCCAGGGGCTGAGCAGAACCTCAGTGCACAGGGATCCAGGGTGTTGGATCCCCCCATTTTTCCAGCTGAGGGCACAGCTTTGATGCCCTGTGTGGAAATCACAGAACCATGGGATCATTTGTGCTGGAAAATGCTCTGGAATTGAGTCCAACCATTCCCTAACAATGCCAAGCCACCCCTGCTCCATGTCCCCAAGTGCCACACCTACACATCCCCAGGGACGGGGACCTCGCCACTGCCCTGGGTGAAGAATTATTCCCAAATATCCAATCTGAACCTCCCTGATACAACTTGGGGCTCATTCCTCTTGTCCTGTTGGTTTTTCTTGGGAGAAGTGACCAGTGAAGGCTGTGCTCCCTCAATGGACACATCCCACCAAAGGGCTGGACCTCAATGCATCCCAAAATGTGGGAACAGGGAATTGGAGGGATCAGCAGAGCAGGGGCAGCGCTGGCTGGGCTGTTTTGGCAGGGAATTCCTCCATGCAGGAATTGGAAGGGTGGCTGAGCCCTCCCTGGCCGCGGGGCCGGGGGCAGCAGCGCGTTCCGTGCCTCGGCGGGGCCGTGCCAAGGCAAACAATGACACTGATAATCGCCTGCAATCTGTTATTATATTACCAGCAGCTCAAAAAGCCTAAAACCCAATAATCTTCTGAAATGCAGCTAATCCCTCCCAGCGCCAGCGAGGCCGGGCTTGGCACGGCCGGGCTGGGGAAGGGAAGGAGCGGCGAGCAGGGGGTGCTCGCTGCTTTTTGGAAGGTTTTTCCACGGCGCAGGAGGAGAGGTTTGCCGGCAGCAGCCAGCCCTGGATGGGTACCTGGCTGCTCTCCGCAATCCCTGCCTTGGCTTGGCTGCCTTTGACCCTGTTGCTAAGCTACAAATATGCCTTTCCAGCAGGCTCCAGCATCCTCGCTTCCCACCCACTCCCAAACGCGAGCTGAATCAGGCTGCTCGGAAAAGAAACGATCCCCGGGCCAGCCAAGAGCTGCTTTTTCCTCGTTTCTTTTCCAGCAGCTCCGCAGAGCAGCTCAGGGAAAGCTCCCAAGGGCTGCCCAGCTCTGTTTCACTCCATCCCAGCGATTTGGGGAGGGCTAGAAGGGGGGGACAGGAAGCTGGGGAAAAGGGTTTGGACCATCCCAGGGCTTGGATGCAGCAGGAATAGCTGAGGATCCCAAGGACTCCCAAGAAATAGCAGCCGCCCACCCGCTGCCAGCACCGCTCGCCCTGGCGCCAGCCACGCTCACACCGCGGCACAGGGGAGGAGGGACGGGCCAGGGGCGAGGGGAAAACACTCCCTGGGAACAGAGGGGAAGGCACTGAGACCTCACCAGGCAGAAATCAGGCAGACATGAGCACTGAGAAGGGCAGCAGGATCTGGAATTGGAGCTAAACCAGAAGCCCCAGGGGTTGAGGGGCCAGGGATGGTTGAGGTGGCAGGGATGGGTGAGGTGGCAGGAGTGAAGTGGCAGGGATGGCTGAGGTGCCAGGGATNAAAAAAAAAAATCCTCCAAGGGTTTCCTGGGCACCTTTGGGAGGTGTAAATTGGGATCTGCTCATGCCCAGAGCTCCCTGCAGAATTCCAAGGCTCCATCTAACTCCTGTCCTTCTCTTTCTCTTGCAGGGTTCAGCTCCCATCCTGGTAGTCATGGTGATCTTACTAAATATTGGAGTCGCCATTTTGTTTATTAACTTTTTCATCTAATTCAAGACTGTCTTGTTTGCAAAAATAACAGTTACATGTATGAATGGGGGAAAAAAAAAAACCAACAAAAAACACAAAACGACGAAACGAAACAAACCAGAACCAAACAACAAAAACAACAACAAAAACAAAAACAAAACAAAGGGAAAAATCATAACTCGAACTGTCCTCTGACAATTTCCAAGTCTTTTCACAGAAGAACAACAAACGATCGAGTCTCACTCACAGTTTGCCTTTTTTCCTGGGTAATGTTTTTTGGATTTTAGCCAAAATTCTTTGCTTGTATAACACTATGCTGTGTGGCATGGCAAAATGCTATCAACACTCTGCCCCCCCAGCACTGGGAAGGATGAGAAGGAATCCCAACAAAAGAAAAAGAAAAAAAAAAAATCCTCGTTTCCCTTCCCCTCACCACTCCCCCCTCCAAAAAAAACCCCAAAATATTTGTCTTTGTAACAACAGCAACGAACCCCAAAATGGAGATGAGATGAGGGGACCATGGGGAGAGATTGGGGGGAGTGGGGATGGGTTCTGGGATGCTCCAGGCTGAGTTTCCCAGGGAAATCCACAACAGCTTTAATGATAAATGGGAGAGAAAAGCAAAATCAGGCTTTTCACCCTTTGGAAATGGAGGAAGGCTGCTGTGAGAAGGAGGAGAGAAGGAGCACAGGGAAGGAATGAACCCTGTCTGGATGGGAAAAGAGGAGAACAGGCCCCGTTCTGATCCTTGGTTTTAAACCAAAAATTGGCTTTTTTGCAGAATTCCTCGGGGCAGGGGGGGGAATAGGGAACACGGGGTGTGAGCAGCAGCCCCAGCACCCTCCTGCCTTCACTCCTCCTCCTCCCCAGGCTGCTCCTCACCCATGGCAAGGCTGGAAAAATCACCAAGAGCTACTTTTAATTGACAGCCAATTTCTCCTGGCTAAAAATTCCACCCCCCTCCCCCCCAAAAAAACCCAAAACCCCTTGGAGGCACCTCCAGCAGCACGGATGGAGTGGCTGATGGTGCTGTGCTGGTGAGGAGCATCCAGCCCATCCCAAAAAACAGGCACAGGGATGCAGGGTGGGGAGGGACAGGGGACAGGGGGCTCACTTCCAATCCACTGAGGATGGACAATTCAGACAAAACCAAGCAAAAATCCAACTGTTTCTCAAAAGGCACCTGGGGGAGGAGCACCTGGAGCATGTCCCAGAGAGGAGGGAGAGGGTGGTGGGTTTGTCTCTTACATCTTGCTGTGGACTGTTTCAGACATCATGCTTGGGCTCTGAGCATGTAGTATTTTGCACTTTGTAATGCAGGATGTATATTCCAGCTTCCAACATGTCCCTGTATTAAAAAAAAAAAAAAAAAAAAAAGAAAAGAAAAAAAAAAGAAAAAAAAAGAGAAAAAAAGGAAAAAAAAAAGAAAATCAAATCAAACATCATTGGCAATGGCAGCCTCTAAGGATGTATTTTCTTTCTTTTTTTTTTTTTTTTTTCTTTTTCTATGTCACTTAATTTGTTCGTTTCTACCATCTTTGTACTCTGCCTGCCTTGATTTTTTGTCCCCTCCCTGTCCCCCCCCACCGGATAATCTGCATACTCATTAAAGATGCCGTGTCCCTGTTCTGAGCTGTCCTGGTCCCCATCACACACAGAGTGCTCTCAGCTCCAGTCCCTGCAAACAGATTTCCCCTTCCCTCCACCACCACCACCACCACCAGCTCCCACGGCTCCTTTTTGGGATTTGGCAGGGCCAGGCACCAAATCCCAGCCTCAATCCCCTCCCTGCAGCTCCAGGAGAAGGGTGCAGGAGGGTGGCAGCACCCCCAGGGTGGGGGTGAGACCCTCCCAGGAGATTTTGGGGGTGGGGAAGGAGGGAAAAGCCCCTCCTCGACATTCACGTCCAGAGTTGTTGGATCCAGCCCGGACTCGTGGACTCAGCTTTGCTTTGCTTCTGTTTTAGCTGTTTCTCTGCTACCTTTTCAGCAGATTTCTTATTACACTGCACTGGATTGCTATATTTTTAACCAGAAATAAACTAAGGATTAGAGCATGTGCCAGTTAAATTCAGTTCTTTTCCTTACATGGTCTGATTCCCTCCTGTCGCAGTTTTTTGCTTCCTCTTCTCCTTCCTTTCCCTTTCCAGGCACAGGGCTATGGGTGGACAGGGGAAAGGATAATTTTGAAATTCCATTTTCCACAGTAACTGTCCATCATCTTCCCACCTCTTCCTTTTTTTGTGTTGTTTTGGATTTTCCTTTTGGGTCCTTAGTCATCATATTTTGTTTTTTTCCCCCCTCTTCAAAGCTTGCTGCACACTTGAAATGAACCAAAAAAACCCACAAATTGGGATTGCAGCCTTGGGAATTCACCCCTTGGGGTTTGGAATTCTGCTTTTCCTCTTTGGAAAGACTCTCGAGGACTTCTTTTTTTTTTTTTTTTTTTTTTTTTTTTTTTTTTTTTTTGGTGCATTTGAGTGCAGGACACAAAGTTCCTGTCAGGAGCAGGTTAAACAGAGCCCTGCAGACACAGATATTTAGGTATCTGTAAAAACAGCACCAAAATGCCTCTTGTTATTCATCAAATAAAAACACTGGTGGTTTCCTGACTGGATTTTTTCCCACTGGTGCCTGCCTAATTATTCCTGCTCTTGCCCCTGGACCAGCACAAATGCAACTTGGATTTTGCAGCTCTCTGTTCCACTCAGTCAAGCTGAGTTTTGCTCAGTAGGAAAGACAGGCACAGACTAATATTAATTGGCTCCCAACCCACATGGTCCAAAATAATGATTCCTTTCTTAATCCCGGGGAGTTGAGCAATTTATCTCAGTCCTGGGCTTTCCACATTTGCCCAAGGCCAGAAATATTCCTGAGAAGTAGCCCAGAGAGAGGTAATTCAGTGTATTTCCCTGTCTTATGAGCCTGGCTCCTGCAGATCTACCTAAGGCCCATTAAAATGCCCATCAAGGTGGGCCATAAATCCATGGGAATTATCCAGCCCTGCTGCTTTATGTCCAGGCTGGCTGCTGCCCTTGGTCAGTAGAAGGTTTGGATCATTTTCTTAGGCTGCACTGGGATTTCGATGTTCTGACAGCACGAGGAGGGGCTGGCACAGCAGAGCCATTGGGAAGGGGGAGTTTGGGAAGATTTGGATCCCACCTTGTGTGAGAGGGGCTGGCCCAGCACTGCTTCCTCAGGAGAAGTGAGGAGGAAGGAAGACAAAGCCCCTGTGCCACGTCAGCTGCTCCCCAGCCCATCTGGTGTCTGGGCTGTTGGACCCAAGAGCCAGATTGCAGCACTCTCCAGAGCCCCAGCTCGCAGAGATCCCGAGCCGTGGCAGCATCCCCGCCAGGAAAACATCCTCACCGCATCACAAGGGGAGGAGCCACAGGAGAAACAGGGTGGGACCCACGGTGAAGGGCTTAATTGAGACCTAAGGACTGATTACACGCAGCAGCTTCGGCATGTGGAGGGAGGATGGAAAGCAGGGATTGTTTTTTGGAAGCTGTCACACACAGAGGGTGGCTCCAGGGGGTTGTGCTAAAGGGAGGAAGGGGCAGGGATGGGATGGGATGGGATCTCCTGAGCTGGGGGTGAGGGCTTTGCAAGGAACAGCATCCTGACAGTGGCAGCTTTTGCTGGTTTAGGGAACAGCTCAGCTCCTTGCACAGCTCCTGAATGACTGCAGCAGTGGTGGGATCATGGGATCATGGAATGGCTTGGGTTGGAAGGGATCTTAAAGCTTATCCTATCCCACCCCTGTCACAGACACCTTCCACTGTCCCAGGCTGCTCCAAGCCCCATCCAGCCTGCCCTGGGACACTTCCAGGGATCCAGGGGCAGCCACAGCTTCTCTGGGCACCCTGTGCCAGGGCTCAGCACCCTGCCAGGGAGTGGCAAATCCCCTACAACTTTGCACAGAAAGATGTGAACTTACCCAAGTGAGAGGACAACGGGGTGAGTGACTGAGCAAGCACGAGGGATTCCTTCCTGGATTAGCAAGAAATGCTTTATTCTTTAGGGATTCCTTCCTGGATTAACAAAAAATGCTTTATTTTCGAGGGATTCCTTCCTGGATTAGCAGGAAATGCTTTATTTTCGAGGGATTCCTTCCTGGATTAAAAAAAAATGCTTTATTTTTGAGGGATTCCTTCCTGGATTAACAAGAAATGTTTTATTCTCGAGGGATTCCTTCCTGGATTAACAAGGAATGCTCTGTCTTCAAGGGATTCCTTCCTGGATTAACAAGGAATGCTCTGTCTTCAAGGGATTCCTTCCTGGATTAACATGCTTTGTTTTCACCTCTCCCAGATCATCAATAAATGCCTCCTTTTCTCCTCTCCCAGGTTATCAATAAATGGTTTGTTTTCACCTCTCACCTGTTATTTCCTGGGTAAAGTCCTTCCCTGTCAGACATGTTTTTATCTCCCCAATTCAAGCTCCCTGTCAGCTCTATTTCATCTTCCTGCTGTCCTAATTAGCCCAGCAGATCCCAGCCCTGCTCTGGGGAGAGCTGCATCCCTGGGGATGGCCCTGCAATACCCAGGGCACCTGGAATTCCCTGCACAAGGACAGCCAGCCCTGCTGGCACCTCCAGGCATCACTTGGTTGCTGCAGCTCACACTTGGATCCCATCTGTTGTCCCCAAGGACACAGCACTGCTCTGCTGGGAAGGAAGGGATTGCCTTGAGGTGAGGGGCAAAACCAAAAAAACCAAAAAACCCAAAAAACCAAAAAAAAAACCAAAAAACCCAAAGCCTTGGATCAGCTCACTCCTTCCTGGCCTGCAGGTGGACACTGCACTGCTCATGAAGAGGGCACCTGCAGGACAACTGGGCCAACAGGGGGGAAAAAAAACTGAACTGGGAGATTCCACATGGAAAAGGAAGAGGTTTCTGTGAGTGCATCTCACAGGTAAGGCAGGAAAGGATTCCCAGGTTTTTTCAGGCATCTCAGAGCTGCTGGTGCAGTTCACACTGCCTGCAGGTCTCACAGCCAGGAACTGCAATCCCTCTGCCACACCAGGAGGAAAGGCAGAACAAAAGCTGGGATGGGATTTACTGAGCAAAACAAGATGATGTAACCAAGTCAGTTTATTGTAGGAACCCCTGGAGACACGTCCTGGCCCAGTCAGAATTTGGGACCAGTTGAACCATTGTCACGTGCACAGTTTGTCTGGACAGACCCCAAACAACTCAGGAACAACAAAGTCAGTGTTGGTACAGCAGAACAAGGGCTTGGACAGCAATCCTGCTCCTCAGGACCCTCCCACAGCATTCCCAGGAGTAACAGCAGATCCAGAGCATTCATCCAGGATGGGACAGGCTGGGATGGACAGGGGGTGAGCTCAGCAGGGCTGACCACTGCTCCCAGCACGTTCCTTCCCTCCTGCAGCAGCCTCAGGACGTGTGGATGGGATCTTCATGGAAAGTCTTGGCCATGGCATGAGCCACCTTGAGCACCTTCTTGTCCTTGGCCTGGGGGCCCATGTGGCTGCGGGCCAGCCCGAGCCAGTACTGCTCTGTCCTGGCCAGGTACTGGGCCTGGGGCTCCCCAGGCTGCACTGCTGGGTGCTGCTGCTCCCCTGGGCAAAGAGAGGGACACACAGAGGTCACACACAGCTCACCAGGGCCACGGGGGGCTGAACACAACACAAGAGCCTGAAAATCTACCAGCAAGCAGGAGAATTTCTCTTTTATTGCCAAGAGCAATGTGTTAGGAAAGCTGCTTCTGCTGGAAAACTCACCTGGATGCCAGAGAGACAACCAGGCACTGCACTGAACCCAACTTTAGATTAGTATGGAGACAGCATTTAGTAGGAATTACCTTCCTCATCTTCACTCTCCTCTTCAGAGCTCTCCTCTTCTTCCTCCCCTCCCTCTGCACCTTCCACATCATCATCCTCCTCCTCTTCATCTGACTCTGACTCCTCCAGCCATTCCTGGGTTTCTTGGATGAGGAAGGGAAGAGAAAGAGAGGCACAAAGAGAGAAGAGAGGTACAAAGAGATAATTAAGGCACAAAGAGAGAATTGAGGTACAAAGAGAGAATTGAGGTACAAGGAGAGAATTAAGGTATAAAGAGATAATTAAGGTACAAAGAGAAAACAGAGGTACAAAGAGAGAATGAAGGTATAAAGAGAGAATTGAGGTACAAAGAGATAACCCCAGGTTATCTCCCACGTGCTCTTCACTACCCTGGGACAGTGGGGACAGGCAGGAACATCCCTGTTCCTTAGAGGAGGGGACAAGCCTGGCCCAGCAGGATTCCCAGCATGGCTCATGCCACCACAACTCTTTCTACAGCTCTCAGATTTCCAAGTCACAGGGCAGAGCTGCCTCTACAGTGACCCCCAAGCTCTGGTAAGACACTGCATTATCACACATCCCCAAACTTTTTCCTATCCAGGGAAATCCTCCATCAAAGGTTGATCACCACCCCTGGGTTTTTTTTTTTTTCCCCCAGAGTTGTTTCTTCCCCCTAGAACTGCTCCCCTGAGGGCTCCCAGCAGCAGATCTTACTTGGATCCACCTCCTGCAGCACCTTCCACTGGTCCATCCTGTGCAGGTCGAGGCAGTGCAGGTCACTGAGGGTCACCTGGCGGTCGCCCACCTCAAACATCCCCCCGTAGACGTAGAGGACCCCATGCTTCACTGCCACCATGGCACTGGAGCGTGGGCATGGCTCCACAGCCTGGCCCAGGGCTCCCCCTTCCTCCTCATCCTCCTCTTCCTCATCCTCTGAGCCAGATTTGTCTTCTGCTGCTCCAGGGATCACCTGCTTGATGGTCATGACGGTGCCATCCTCTGCCACCACCTCCTTGACCATCTCCAGGGGGCCCTGGGGATGTGGCAGCTGCAGCTGCTCCTCTCCTGCAGCCTCTGCCTCGGCCTGTCTGCCACGTCTGCGCTTCCTCCTCTCTGATTTTGGGCCCTGGTGTTGGGGAAGATGAATCAGGGAAACCTTATAAATATCATTGCTTAGCACAAGATTCTGAAAATATGAAGCCTATAATGGAAATAGAAATGAAAGCTGGCTTTGAGTTGTAGGATACCCAGCCTTAGTTACTGTATACCCTGAAAACAACAGCCCAGCCAGCTGAAGGAGAATCCCTTTGGGTTGAACAATCCCCTTCTGCTGGCTGAGGGATCCAAAGGTCAATGTAGCAAAAGAGAAAAGTCTAAAGAGTAGTTTTTAGAGTTTAAAATACAACACAGTATGGTAATGTAGTAGTTCTTACAGGCTGTATGTAGATTCTATAGGATTTTGTGTCTTGTACTGCTTGGTTGGTGTAAATTGGAATGTTCAACACAAAAGGAGATATAATGTACTGTAACAAGGACCTTGCTCTCTGGCTCTCTTCTCTCCCTGGCTCTCCTGCTCTCTGGCTCTTTTGCTCCCTCCTCTCTTACCTCTCACCCTCTTGTTCTCTCTCTCTCTCTCTTTGGGACTTCCCCTCAGCCCAGGCTGGTGGCTGAAGGCCCTTTTTACCCACCACCCTTGCAATAAACCCACGTGTTCTAGAATGTCTCAGCTCTGCAGAGTTCCCTCTCCCTGCCCTCCACGGATGCTCTTACACCCTGAGAAGAGCAATGGAAGGAGATTTTGTGGGAAGTGCCTGCACTCGACAGCAGTTCGTACAAACAGCACAGACACTGCTGCTGGGAAGGAATGATTCTTACTTTTCAGCACAATTTAAAGTCTCAAGTGATCAGTGCAATTCCTCCTACAGCATTTCTCCCAACCTAAAACAAGGAACAGTGAAGATGCTGGAGAATCCAGGGCGTGGAATTGCTTTGTCAAGAGAGGAGCAGCTCTCCTGCTCCCAGGTGCCAGGAACACACAGAGGTCACTGTTCTGTGACAAGGGAAAGAAACCCACCATTTCCTGAAACCACAATTGCTGGGTGCTAAATTACAGTCCATTACCAGGCAGCACTCCAGGTCTTGGAAGAACTCTATGAAAGGGCTGCAAAACAATCACTTTGGGAAGGCTGAAGCAAGCAGCTGAGTGGCTGTTTGCCTGTTATTATGGGATTGACTTCTCCATTTGGAGAACAAAGCCAGGAAGGGGCAGGAGGAAGGAGAAGCTGAACCAGGTTTGCACCTCCCTTGGCCTGTGAGAGTGGTTCAGACACAATCAAAGAGCTGAGCTGAGCTCTGAAGCTCTTGGAGCCAAGGTCAGTATTTCATCTCTTCTGGTAGCTCATCAGCACTGGGGAAAAGAGGGAAGGTTTTGACCCCAAAATCTTTTCACAGCAGCTTTGAATGAACTCCCCTCATGTCAGACCCATCTGGCCTGCAGAGGGCTTTCAGCAAAACACCAGAAATAAGTCCTCAAGCTGCTTTGCTTCGTTTTGCATTCCACAACAACGGGGCAGCCTGATTCCTGGAGGGGAGGGATTGCTCAGGTGCACCCTGAGCTACCAGAAACTCAAGATTCCTTCAAAAAGAGAGAAAAATCCTTGCTCCATCCCTGGGACTGTCCAAGGCCAGCTTGGAGCAACCTGGGCTCAGGGAAGGTGTCCCTGCCCATGGCAGGGGTGGAATCAGAGAATCTTTAGGGTCCCTTCCCACCCAAACAATCTGCGACAACCTCCAAGAGGCCAAACCAGGCACAAAAAGCTGTGCCAGATGATGAAATTACTGCCTTTAACCCCAGACCTTGAGCTGTGCAGGGAACCAGCGGTTCTTGGCCACGTCATAGAAATAAATATCATTGAAGAAGTCCCCCTGAAGGCTCTCCTCCTCCTCCTCATCGTGCACCCCCCCAAAGAGGAGGCAGCGGTTGTTGGGAGCGGCGGCCACGGAGAAGCCAGACCTGGGAGGGGGTTTCACTCCAGAGGGGCTGAGCCGACTCCAGCTCCACCTGTCTGCAAAGGAGAGAACAAATGGCAGCTCAGAAGAGAGGAATCTTGCTTGTTTTGTGCATTCCAAAGGCTCCCAGAACTCCAGCAGGGAATTCCAGCCCAGTTTTGTGTGGCAGTTTCAGGGCACACGAGGAATGAGGCAGCAGGTCAAGGGAAAGCTTCTCTTTTTTTTTCCCTTTATTATCTGACTCCATTATTTATATACATTTGTACAGAGGTCAAGAGATTGGCTGCACAGGTTGCCACCTCTTCGTCCTGGATGGTGAATACCACCATCAATCACATCTCTCCACCCAGAGGAGAAAAATGTAAACAAAAGATAATTTCTAAAAATGTACATTGTTTTCTTGAAGCTGCGTGAGAATCTGCACTGCAAGATTTCAAACACTTGCATTTTCAAGAGAAACTCAGGGCAACAGTTTTGGATGTTCTCATGGTATCTTCAGGGGATTGTCAGAGCTTGTCTGGAGTAGGGAGGCTCCTGGAAGTGTTTGCACCTTTAGTGGAGGGTGGAGGTCAGGCCTGAGCAGATGCAGCCTTCAAGCACCAAAAAATGTCCCTCATGGAGCCCTCCTACATTCCATCAGTTCTCTCCACTTCTCCTGCCACCCTGCACTGCTGCCTTACCCCTAAGAACAAAAACAGATCATCCCAAAAAGCCCCAAGCAGGCTTTAAAAGTGGGCTCAGCAGCAGGACAAGATTTGTCCTCTGTCCCTCTGCTTTTCTCCAATCCCTCCTACTCTGACTCCAGAGCAAATCCCTGAAATGCAGGCTGGGAGAAGCACTGCCAGGCCCTGTGCTTCTGAAGGAACTGCAGTTCCAACCAGATAAAACTATCAATAGGAGAAAATGCAAACAGGACCTGGAAGGCAGACAGTGCTGGGGATCAACCCTCCTCCCCAAATCCCATCCCAGACAGTCAGCTTTGGAGAAGTCAATCACAATTTTAACATTTCAGGAATTTAGCTCCAAGAAAATTGTCCCGTTGCCTGAGTCAAGGAGAAAATCTCCTCAGGGAAGTGATGGAATTCCTATTCCAATCCAAGATAACCAATGGGATCAATCTGTTCCAGAAGGATTGTACCCCATGGAATGGGCCCAACCTGGAGCAGGGAAAGAGCTGAGGGATCTCTCCCTGTCCTTATCTCAATCCATGAATCTCCCATTGGATTTTCTCTCCCTTCTCCAGCTGAGGAGGGAGGGATGGAGCAGCTTTAGCAGGTACCAAGAATAATCCACCACAGGAGAATTCTGCAGTCTCAAAGATTTTCTGTTGTGGAACAGAAAAGCCCTGATCCAAATGTCCCAGAAACAGGAATCTGGAAATGTTGTTTTAATTCCCTCCCACGTACAAACTGAAAGAAAAAAAAAATAAAACCCACTGAAATCTCTTTTCCTGGATTTTTTCCTGAGCCAACACTGGGGCACAGAGGTTATCACTGAGAGGGGAATTTGATTCCAGGTTTTTTGGTGTGTTATTCCAAGGAAGGGAGAGGATTTGCATTCCCAGGCCTGCAGTGCTCACCTTCCTCCTTACCTGTCCCTTCAGCCTTCAGCAGGAACATATCTGTGTGCAGGGTGCCTTTGTCCACATCCTTCTTGATCCTCTGCAGGGAAAGGAAACACAGGGATGGCTCAGGGAAACAGCTCCAGTGGCCAAATCACAACTGAAAATGCAAACACTGGGATGGGCAAGGAGAGGAGCATCAGGCAGCTCCAAACCACAGGATTCAAAGCAGGGAGAGTCCTTGGATGTGCCAGAATTCCTGCCTGTGGCAGCAGGAAGGGCTCTCCAGGCTGCAGCACAGATTTCTGGGGATTGTGGCTCTATGGAGACTAGGGGATGCAGGAATTTTGGCACCCAGAGCAAAATAAACTGTCACAGGGGATTCAAACCAACTGGTTTGCAGAGGAAGGAAGGATGGGCAGCACTGAGGAAATGAAGAGCCAAGCTCCTGCCTTTCACTCTGCCCCAGACAGGATCAGGGCTGATTTAACTCCTGCAAAAAGGAGCAGATTCCCACTCCCCAAAGAGGGACTTGACTCCTTCCCAGGGCTTGCAGTCCTCTGGGATTCTGCTCTGGATGTTGAGCAGAAGCTCTGCAATGAGCAAAGGCCCATCCCTGTGACCAGCCCAGGCTGTGTGTCCCTGTCACCCACCTGAGCCAGCCCAGGACAGGCAGAGGTGACAGCTCTGTCCCCCTGCAGCTGGCAGCTTTGTCATTTGGGGTCCCACACAAAATTTCATCCTCCTGAAACACCAGTTCATCCCCCTAAACAGCAGCAGAAACCCCACTCCCATCCCTACAAAAGGCAACAGCAAGACAGCAGCAAGGACAAGGTGAAAGCTCAGCAGAAGCAATGAAATGTCTGATTTTCAGTGTGATTTCCCTGCTCCTGTCCCTGGAAGCTCTGGATTCCATGTGCTCATGGCAACAGCAGCATTCCAAGGCAGCTCTGTGCCACACCACTGTAGGAGGTGTGTTAATAATGTCATTTATCCACCCAGCCTTCATGCACAGCTTTGTCATTCCCTTCCTCCTGGGGCCATGGCACTGCTGGGATGAGGAACTCTGCTCCCAGGATGTCACAGTGCACCCCAGGGTGCAGCCCTCAGGAAGAGGAGCTGCATGGAGACTACAGGATGCAGGAATTTCAGCACCCAGGGAAGAGAAATAAATTTTCACAGATTAAAACCAACTGGGTGCAGCCCTCAGAGTGAGAGTCCTGCTGCACACCTGTACCTGGCAGGTTTTGTTGTTCCTGCAGGGCCTGGCATCCAATTCCTGGGAATGGTGCTCAGTTCTTAGGGAGCAGAGAGGAAGTGTGCTCCAGGCCCTGCACAACCCCACCCAGGTGAAGTGTGAGGAGCTCAGCACTGTGTGAGAGGCAGGAGAGCAAACACAGAGAACAGCTGGCTCCACAACCACCCCAGCTGTGTGGAAAAACCACATTTCTTTCTCCTGAAAAGCTCCCTGTAGTAAACACACATGCCAAAGCTCCCTGGGCTCACAAAACCCCGATGAGGTGGTGTGGGAGTGAGTTTTTGTTGTCACAGACACTTCCAGCTGCTGGAGAGATCCATCCCCTCCCAGCCAGGACAAGTCAGCCCTGAGCAAATCATTGCATCACTCACAAGAGGTTCCTGCTCCCTCCCTGTTGTCCTTTGTGCTTTAAAAGTTCCAGGTGTTTGTTTTCCAGCACAAAACTGGCTGGGATATCCCCTGTGGACAGCCTGTGGTCTGCACATGCAGTGGGGAGTTACAAGAGTTTCACAGGTATCAGTTAAAATCCCAACTCTGCTGACAGACTGCAAAGAAACTGAGGCACAGAGAGCTTGAGAATCAGGATCTCCCACGTGCTGAAATTGTCTGACGTGACATCAACAGTGCTCAAAAACATCCAAACAGCAAAACTGCTCAGCAGGCAGAGCTACAGAGGGAACCATTCCCACCAGATCTTACAACTCAGACACTTCCACATCTCCCAGCAGAACCCACTTCAGCTTTGTGATGACTGCCACTAAAAAAAAAAAAACAAAACCCAAAACAACAACAAGATCCCCACACCCCAGCAATCTGTGGCATCCCAAAGCCCTGCCCTGGGTAAGCCCAGCCCTCCCCTGGCCTGTGGGCTGCACCTGCAAGGTGGAGCAGCAGCAGCTCCAGCCCCTCTGTTGCCTAGCAATGGAGAGCCCAAAATGCAGCTCTCTGCAGCAAGCCCCATCCCCAGCACAGCAAAGGGCTGAGGACATCTTCAGGATCAGCAGGAGAGCAGCTCTGAGCTCCTCTGGGCATTTTGAGGGCTGTTCTAGGCAGGGCTGGCAGCACCCACAACATCCCCTTTCCCCAGGAGATGACAGAAATTGTCTTTATCATCTCCAGGAAACAGGAACAGAGACACCATTGTGCTGAGAATCCTGCTTGTTACAATATCAGGCATCTCCAGGCAGGCACACCCAGGGTTGGAAAGCTCCTTTTTCACCATTTGCAGCCTGGCTTGCTCAGGAAAATCCAGTGGTTGGCACAGCAAAGCCACATCTGGGGACCAAGGTTCTGCAGGCAAGTCCTGGAGTGCCTCAGACAAGACACTTCATTCATTCTGCTTCTATTTCCCCAGCCAGGAGAGACACCTTTTAATCCAGGCCCCAAGAAGGGAATTCAGCCCTGGACTGACATGTTATTGAGAGGAGACTCTCCACATCACTTCTGCAAGTTCAGGGACTCAAAGCAGGCACCAAAATTGTGTTTCTGCCTTCTCATGTCCTTCCCATCACAGGACAGCAGCCCTGCCATGCCACCACCCTCCTCCAGCAATGTGACAGCCAAATTATGTCCCTATTCCAAGAGAAGAGTTATTATCATTTTTCTCCCCTCTCCCCTTCAAAATTTCCCATCACATGTGTGACTTAGCCCTGCCTCTCCTAAGAATATTCTGCATTTGATGAATGGTGCTTTGCTTGGATATTTGCCTGGTTTCAGATGAAAAAATGTCTTCAGACTCCCCAAAATGCCTTCACAGCACCTCTGTAACTGGAGAATGTGCCCCTGTAATGGGACACAAGGAATAAATCCTCTCCTGTAGCTGCCCAGCTCCAGTTAAGCATTGTTTTCTCCCTGTCTACCTTCTCCCAAGAGTATCCCAGGCAAACACATTTTCTTCACTTCAAAGCAAAACCCAGACACTCAGCTCCACAATCAGCTCTAAGTGAAGACACAATGAGAATTAAATAGCCACACATTAACAGAATTGGGTCTCTCCTAGAGGGGCCATATCCTGCTGAATTTAATTTTCAGGAGCATGCTGAAGGCTGCAAAGAAAATTCTGTCCAGAGCTTTGGTCAGTTTGTGCTACAAGAGCAGAGCCTGGCAGGAATGGCCCATCAGAGAGAAGCACACAGAGCTCTCCACGTGACAAAGGAAGGAGATTTTTAATGTCTGTTAAAAATGTCTTGTTTTAATGGAATGTCTGTTTTGCTTTAATGGAGTGTCTGTTCTAATGGAAAAGCTGTTTTCCAAGCTGCAGGGAGCTTCCCCCAGCTCTCACCCTTGCCCAGTGCCCTGCCAAAGGCTGAGGGCAGCTCTGCATTCCCCCCATCCCTTCTCCTTCATTTTCATCAGCTCACACCAACCCAGGGCAGCAGTGCAACAGAACCAACTGCAAACACGTGTGACTTTTCCATTTCCATGGGGCATTTGGAGCCCAGCTGCCTCCAGAAGAGCTCCACACCAGGCAGAGCATGCAGGCTGCTTGCTCCCCACCCTCAGGAGTGAGGACACAGAACAGAGAAGGGAGGAGGACAAAGCCCTTTCAGGTGCAAAAGGCTCTGTGTCGTTACTGCCGTTGAATCCAACTCACATCTGACGAGGCAGAGCCCAAAGCTCAGGCCCTGAGGAGGCACAAATGCTTCTAAATATACAGAGAGAGCAACTCCCTTCTCTCCCCTCTCCCTGCTTCCCTCCTTTGTTCATTTATTCCCCTCAGAAGAACAAGGCGTCCTCCTCCCCTGCTGCCTTTCCACGGGAGCAGCAGGACCTGGGCCCTCTGCCTGCATTGCCAACATGAAAAGCTTTTGCAGGAGCCTTCTGCTCAATGAAACATTTCCTTCCTGCTGCCCAGCATGGACACAAGGGATACCTGCTCAATGAGGAATGTGCTCTCTGGTATAAATTCCCAGGATTAACGGAGCAAGGAGCAGAGCTGGAGGAGCCTGGCTCTTGTCAAAAGTGTTTTTTGGCTTATTGAGTTTGCTCCCTTCACCTCTTGCCACTGATGGCACAAAACAAAAGTCTCCTGGCAACTGCTGCTTTTAACCTGCAAGTGCTGAAGCACAAAGGAATACCTGAGAATGCCTGAAGTTGCCAAAAAAATGTCATTTCTCCCAACTGCTTATTCCTCCCTCAGCGATAGCAATGCCTTCTGTTGGATTAGAACAGCAGGGAAAATAGAGAAATCTTTTGAACCAAGATTAGCCCCTCAATCAGCAGAAAAAAAAAAAGGCAGAATTAGAAGATGTGCTGGTTCCCAGCCTGGGGACAACACCTGATTTATCACAAAGTGTCCCCTACCTGTTTGGAGTAACCTCCATAGATGATGATGTTGCCCTCGGGGGTGGGAGTCATTTGACAGCCAGACCTTGGAGCAGGGCCCATCCCTGCAGGAGCCAGCTTGCTCCAGCTGAAGGAGTCCAGGTTGAAGGCATAGACATCGTTGTAGTAGATGAAATCTCTGCAGAGAGCACGTGGGCACAGCACATTTTGTGATGGGGACACTCAGGACATGAGAAAACAGCACCTCAGAGCACTGCTCACAGCCCCCAGTGGAAAAGGTGTTTCTACAAGACAAGGATCTGACAAAATTCAAAGGCCAGAAGTGCTGGACTGAGCTTTGGGTACAAGGATTGGCAGCTGCTTCAGGGCTACAAGGACTGTCCCCACACCTGAACACTTGAAATCAAGACCCCCTTGTCTTTTTAACACAAAAACCCAGTTCAGTCCCAATCCTGCTGAGGACAACCCTCCCACTAACACCCAGGTTCCTGTTACTGGTGAAATTTTGTTGCCTTTTTTAAGGAGGACTCAAACACCCAGCCACCTCAGCAACCCACCTTGCACTCTCATGGAAACCTCCAAAGATGATCAGCTGCCTTTTGCACGCCACCATCCGATGTCCACTCCGTCCTGAGGGCCCTCCTGGTGCCCTGAAACACCAAGAAATTCCATTTACCAGCAAAATCCCCTGTCCTGGCCATTTTTACTGAAGTCACTGGCAGCTGAGCTGGCTGAGCTCAGCCTCTCCTGGAAATGGGAACCATTGGGAATGTGTTTGTCTCAATCCCTGTCTGCTTTTCTCCAGTGCAGGACTGCTGCTCTTCCCTGGAATTCTTGGGCAGTTTTATTCCTAGAGATAAACCACCCTAACAGCACCCAAAGTCTTCTCAGTGATGACTCAGGAGCTGATTCTTCAGGGGAGTTTAATGAGCAGCACTTGACAACTGCAGGGAAGTCACTCCAAACAAGAGATGTTTTCCCCAAGCACCAAGAGACAAAGCCTGGCTCTGCCATCCCCTCTTCCCTCAGTGTCTCAGGAAATCACATTCCCACAACAACTTCATGAATTACCCAGATTTCCTCAAGAACAAAGGCACTGCATGCAGCAAAACAAGTCATCATTATCATCATCATCCTTCTGAAGGAGGGCAGGGAGAGATGGGAGGTTGGGAAGGAATTTTTCCTGGCACAGGGTGCTCAGAGAAGCTGTGGCTGCTCCTGGACCCCTGGAATGTCCCAGGCCAGGCTGGATGGGGCTTGGAGCAGCCTGGGATGGTGGAAGGTGTCCCTGCCCATGGAGGGGGAGGAATGGGATAGGATTTAGGATCCCTTCCAACCCAAACCATTCCATGGTGTGACTCACTCCATGATCCTACACACTCAAAAGCAGCCACACACTCCTGTCCTGCTCTCCCAAGCTTTCCTGACCTTTCAGTGAAATGTGCTGCTTCCATTTCCAGGAACAAGCAACACCCCCTCCATCTGTCCCATCCAAAAGGCTCCTGAGGCAGCTGGACACCATTCCACCATGGATTCACCTTCCTTCTTCATGTTCATCCACATGAGAGACAACAAAAACAACTCCAACAAAGACAACTTTAGGCCAAAGAGGGTTTGCTCTGTGTGTTCTCTGCCCCCATGGATGAATCCATCCCATTTTCCCTCACTGAGGAGTCCCCCAAAGTTCCCAGCTGGCAGCACTGAGCCCAGCAAGACTCCTCCAACAGGCAGCCTTGAGGTGTGGAAGTGATTGCACAATCAGGGCCTAAATAAATAAAGCTGAAACCAGCAGCAAAAGCTAAAGCCACACTCAAGAGTGGCAGCAGGGAGCTGGGAATGTGGTGATGGATTTCTGTGGAGAGAGAAAATGAGGGCCCTTATTCACCATGGAAAATGACAACCTCACCCCGGTGATAATGAGAAACTCCACCAGAACAGCAGCAGTTTGGGGAAGACTGAATTAATATTGATTGCTTGGACTCTTTATTCTAACAGAGAGGAGGTTTTTCCAAGCATCTACTGGATCTTTAAGTATCACCCTGCAGAACAGCACCTCTGGTATTAATTTCATCAAGACCTGAAATCAGTATTTTCTCTTGCTGTAATAAAGCTCTTGTGTCATTACTTCAAAAGATGGCACTTTTTAAATCAGCTTTTTATTTTTTTTAAGGAAAGGACAAAATAAAACCCGACATGAGCACTGAAACCCTGTTCTCAAGAGAATATCTCCTGCCTTGTTTCTCAAACAGGTTTCCTCTGAGTTTAAAATCAATGAAAGTTTATCCATTGATGTGTTTTAATCAAGCTCCCACCAATGCAGATTTAACTCCAAGGCACAAATGGCACAGTCAGTGATGCAGAACCTCATTCCCACTCCAGGAGAATCTTCCTGCAACTTGTTTCCCAAATGCAAACTCTTCCCTTTCACCTGTTGCAGTGCTCCTGGTCCCAAAGAAACACTTTGGAAATGGTTCCCCAGACTTTGTGATTAATGCTCTCTTTCATGGGGTTGACACCAGGAAGCAGACATGTGGGAGGGAGCTGTAAATTCTCCAGACTTTTTTTAAAAATAGATGAAAAAGTCTGGCTAAGGACTGGGTCTACACATGTACAGCATGAGGCTGATCTGAGCTGCTCCATAAAGAATTTTCTTGTGCCTGTGGAGTTACTCTGGGACTTGTAGTAACAAACCAGAGCTGGATTCAGCCCCCAGATTCATGAATTACTTGTCTCAGAGGCTGCAGGAACTGCCTCTTCATCCAGAGGATGCTCAGGTGAAGCTTGAGAATGTTGAATAATAATAAAAATGGGGATGAAGACAACATCCCATCACAGGGGCACATGAGGACAGAGCACTTTTGTCCTGCAGAGGAAGTTGAACTCAGGATTTGTGTTATTTTACACCTTTCCCTGGGAATGTCGCAGTGCTGGGCTCAGTGGCACACACAGATCCTGTCCCCTCGTGTCTGGACACTCAGGTGGAAGCAGAGAAGGGAAAACACAACAGGCACAGGGCCCAAAATCCTCAATTCCAGCCCCCTGCAAAGTCAATCCACAGCTGTACACCTGGATCCTCATCTACTAAAAAACAAACTCATTTTTGGGCTGACAATCCACTTGATTAAAACCAAAATACCCTTTTCTTTAAGCACCTGGTGTGGCAGGACCTGATTTTTCTGGTGAGCAGAGAGAGGCATCCATCAAAGCCAACCCTGTGCTGGGCCATCCTCCACTGCAGGGACTGCTCCAGTTTAACAGACACTGGTCAAACTGGGAAATTTACAGCACCAGGTAGATACAGGGAGTCACCACCAGCCCAGAATTTCAGGGAAGGAAGCTCCAAAAAAGGGATGAGGCATTCCAGAATTNNNNGGCATTCCAGAATTTCAGTGAAGGAAGCTCCAAAAAAGGGATGTGGCAATTCCCAAGCACAAGCCCCAAGGATGCTCCCTGTTTTTCCCTGAGGGAGTGCACTGGGCCACAGAGAACTGAGTGGGGATGTTCTCTGTAGGAAGGAATGAGGCAATTAGGTTAAAATATTGCTGCTCCAAGGCAGGGTAACAAACAGTTCATGGCCTGAGGAAACCTTGTGTATCACACACAAGATAAGGTGGCTGCACTAAGTCAAAGTCAGCTGCTGGCACGGCTTCTAACAGGCTGGGATCTGCTGTGTTTGGATCATCTTTGTGCATGCAAAATGCAAGGAAACACAGCTAAATCTTGCTAAATTTAGCAGCTTTTAACTCTGTCAGGCAGCCTGGCACCACTGTGCTCTGTGCTAGGAGAAAAGGGAGCTGCACCTCCCCAGCACAGGGGAAGTTTTCACAGTTAGTCAAGGTTTTCTCTTCCCAAGTGTTTCAGAATGGAGCCCCTCTCAGGGCACCAGGGTGGTTTGTGGCAGGAATTGTAGGGCAGGAAGGACAACATCATTGTCTGGAATCTGAACTGTAGGGCTGGAATCACCAGACTTCCTAGAATTTCATATTTAGATCCCAGCAGAGTCATCTTGGACAAACCAGCACATTAAACCCACCTGGAACGGGGTTTCTTCCCATGGGAACAGAAACAGAAACTTTGCCTCTCTTGCCCAGACATTTCTTCATGAATAATTAATATCATTACTTCATTATTTGCACTAAAATGACGTTTTGTAACCCCCACACCAGTCTGTACCCCATGTCTGTCACCTGGCATTTATTTAGGTAACCCTGGCAGCACACTGGATACATGGAATTATTCCCTGGTCTGTGTGAAGGCTCTTGGTACCAGGGATGGCTCCCCACCAACAAATGGGAAATGGTGAAGGAAGTGAAGATGCCATGATCAAGAGATTGAAAAGAAGCAGGAAAAAAATCTCTGGTAGAACTCAACAATCACCTCAGCCCTTTCCTCTCCCCCTTTCCAAGCAGCCTCCTGATCAAGATGCCCTATGGAAAAGCAAAGAACCAGGATTTTTGTGCTCAGCAAGTCAGCATTAAAACAAAACCACTCCCTCCTTCTGCCTCATTAATGCAGCTCCAGGAGCAGCCCAAGGATGAGGAGGGGATGTGCTTTGTCTGACTGCAACACTGAGGCCAGGGCGTGGGTGTCCCCAAAATTCCAGCAAGGCTGAAGGGCAGGGGGCCACCCAAACAGGGCAGGAAGCTCAAATGGAGCAGACTCCAAATTCCCACCTGTGCCACCCAAAGCTGTGCTCTGACTACAAGACAATCCCAAAATCCAACAGGAAGCCAATCTCCTGTCTCTCAGTCCACTGGATGTCACCAGAACTCTCCTCTCATACAAATACAAACATGAGCAGATAAAAGCAAGGAGCCAAAGGTTAAAGAAACATCAGCTTTGGGCCAGATCCACTGAAAATATTTACACCTTCACTCCTGTCAAAAACTTTTGGCACCTGTTTCCTTTGACAGGCCTGAATTATTGTCTTGTTCATCCTGAGGAATCTCAGGGCAGCAAATGTCAGTTACCAGGAGTGAAGTTGGGTAGATACAAAGTGGCTTCTCCAGTGGGGGTAAAACTGGGAGATCCTTGC